>CATIWC010001571.1:0-101856 GCA_948472305.1 Vicia faba | reverse complement strand
ACCAAATTTTAGGTTACTTCATCACTAAATAACTATGTTAAAAGACTATTAATTAATGACACATGATTCATAAACTTTGGTAATAATAAAATTTATTTAATGAGGCTCGATATTATATTTATTCACCATATTCATATTGTATTATTGTATAACAGATGTAAACAATTTCAATACTTTTCTTTTTCACCATCACCAAATTTTAGGTTAATTCTTCACTAAGATACAATGTTAAAATACTATTAATTAATAATACATAATTCATAAACTTTCGTAATAGTTAAAATAATATATTGAGGCTCGATAGTATATTTATTCAACATGTTCATATTGTATTATGGTATAACAGATGTAAACAATTTCAATAGTTTTCTTCTTCACCATCACCAAATTTTAGGTTACTTCATCACTAAGTAACTATGTTAAAAGACTATTAATTAATGACACATATTTCATAAACTTTTGTAATAATAAAATTTATGTAATGAGGCTCGATATTATATTTATTCACCATATTCATATTGTATTATTGTATCACAGATTTAAATAATTTCAATAGTTTTCTTCCTCTCTATGACCAAATTTTAGGTTACTTCATCACTAAGAAACTAAGTTAAAAGACTACTAATTAAATACACATATTTCATAAACTTTTGTAATAATTAAATTTATGTAATGAGGCTCGATAGTATATTTATTCACCATATTCATATTGTATTATGGTATAATAGATGTAACAAAATTTCAATAGTTTTCTTCTTCACCATCACCAAATTTTAGGTTAATTCATTACTAAGAGACTATGTTAAAAGACTATTAATTAATGACACATATTTCATAAACTTTTGTAATAATTAAAATTATATAATGAGGCTCGTTAGTATATTTATTCACCATATTTATATTGTATTATGGTATAACAGATGTAAACAATTTCAATGGTTTTCTTCATCTCTATCACTCAATTTTTGGTTACTTCATCACTAAGAAACTATGTTAAAAGACTAGTAATTAATGAGACATATTTCATATACATTCGTAATAGTTAAAATAATATATTGAGGCTCGATAGTATATTTATTCACCATATTCATATTGTATTATGGAATAATACATGTAAAAAATTTCAATAGTTTTCTTCTTCACCATCACTAAATTTTAGGTTACTTCATCACTAAGAAACTATGTTAAAAGACTATTAATTAATGACACATATTTTATAAACTTTTGTAATAATTAAAATTATATAATGAGCTTCGATAGTATATTTATTCACCATATTCATATTGTATTATGGTATAACAGATGTAAACAATTTCAATATTTTTCTTTTTCACCATCACCAAATTTTAGGTTACTTCATCACTAAGAAACTATGTTAAAAGACTATTAATTAATGACACATATTTCATAAACTTTTGTAAAGTTAAAATAATATAATAAGGCTCGATAGTATATTTATTCACCATATTCATATTGTATTATGGTATAATACATGTAAAAAATTTCAATAGTTTTCTTCTTCACCATCACTAAATTTTAGGTTAATTCATCACTAAGAAACTATGTTAAAAGATTATTAATTAATGACACATAATTCATAAACTTTTGTAATAATTAAAATTATATAATGAGCCTCGGTAGTATATTTATTCACCATATTCATATTCTATTATGGTATAACAGATGTAAACAATTTCAATAGTTTTCTTCATCTCTATCACCAAATTTTAGGTTAATTCATCACTAAGATACTATGTTAAAAGACTATTAATTAACGATACATATTTCATAAACTTTCATAATAGTTAAAATAATATATTGAGGCTCGATAGTATATTTATTCACCATATTCATATTGTATTATGGTATAACAGATGTAAACAATTTCAATAGTTTTCTTCTTCACCATCACCAAATTTTAGGTTACTTCATCACTAAGTAACTATGTTAAAAGACTATTAATTAATGACACATATTTCATAAACTTTTGTAATAATAAAATATATGTAATGAGGCTCGATATTATATTTATTTACCATATTCATATTGTATTATTGTATAACAGATGTAAATAATTTCAATAGTTTTCTTCATCTCTATCACCAAATTTTAGGTTACTTCATCACTAAGAAACTATGTTAAAAGACTATTAATTAATGACACATATTTCATATACATTCGTAATAGTTAAAATAATATATTGAGGCTCGATAGTATATTTATTCACCATATTCATATTTTATTATGGTATAATAGATTTAACAAAATTTCAATAGTTTTCTTCTTCACCATCACCAAATTTTAGGTTAATTCATCACTAAGAAACTATGTTAAAAGACTATTAATTAATGACACATATTTTATAAACTTTTGTAATAATTTAAATTATATAATGAGCTTCGATAGTATATTTATTCAGCATATTCATATTGTATTATGGTATAACAGATGTAAACAATTTCAATATTTTTCTTTTTCACCATCACCAAATTTTAGGTTACTTCATCACTTAGAAACTATGTTAAAAGACTATTAATTAATGACACATATTTCATAAACTTTTGTAATAGTTAAAATAATATAATAAGGCTCGATAGTATATTTATTCACCATATTCATATTGTATTATGGTATAATACATGTAAAAAATTTCAATAGTTTTCTTCTTCACCATCACCAAATTTTAGGTTACTTCATCACTAAGTAACTATGTTAAAAGACTATTAATTAATAAAACATATTTCATAAACTTTTGTAATAATAAAATTTATGTAATGAGGCTCGATATTATATTTATTCACCATATTCATATTGTATTATTGTATCACAGATGTAAATAATTTCAATAGTTTTCTTCATCTCTATCACCAAATTTTAAGTTACTTCATCACTAAGAAACTATGTTAAAAGACTACTAATTAATGACACATATTTCATAAACTTTTGTAATAATTAAATTTATGTAATGAGGCTCGATATTATATTTATTCACCATATTCATATTGTATTATTGTATAACAGATGAAAATAATTTCAATAGTTTTCTTCATCTCTATCACCCAATTTTAGGTTACTTCATCACTAAGAAACTATGTTAAAAGACTATTAATTAATGACACATATTTCATATACATTCGTAATAGTTAAAAAAATATATTGAGGCTCGATAGTATATTTATTCACCATATTCATATTGTATTATGGAATAATACATGTAAAAAATTTCAATAGTTTTCTTCTTCACCATCACTAAATTTTAGGTTACTTCATCACTAAGAAACTATGTCAAAAGACTATTAATTAATGACACATATTTTATAAACTTTTGTAATAATTAAAATTATATAATGAGCTTCGATAGTATATTTATTCACCATATTCATATTGTATTATGGTATAACAGATGTAAACAATTTCCATATTTTTCTTTTTCACCATCACCAAATTTTAGGTTACTTCATCACTAAGAAACTATGTTAAAATACTATTAAATTAATGACACGCATTTCATAAACTTTTGTAATAATTAAAATTAAATAATGATGCTCGATAGTATATTTATTCACCATATTTATATTGTATAATGATATAACAGATGTAAACAATTTCAATAGTTTTCTTCATCTCTATCATCAAATTTTTGGTTACTTCATCACTAAGAAACTATGTAAGAAGACTATTAATTAATGACACATATTTCATATACATTCGTAATAGTTAAAATAATATATTGAGGCTCGATAGTATATTTATTCACCATATTCATATTTTATTATGATATAATAGATTTAACAAAATTTCAATAGTTTTCTTCTTCACCATCACCAAATTTTAGGTTAATTCATCACTAAGAAACTATGTTAAAAGACTATTAATTAATGACACATATTTTATAAACATTTGTAATAATTAAAAATATATAATTAGCCTCGATAGTATATTTATTCACCATATTCATATTGTATTATGGTATAACAGATGTAAACAATTTCAATATTTTTCTTTTTCACCATCACCAAATTTTAGGTTACTTCATCACTAAGAAACTATGTTAAAAGGCTATTAATTAATGACACATATTTCATAAACTTTTGTAATAGTTAAAATAATATAATAAGGCTCGATAGTATATTTATTCACCATATTCATATTGTATTATGGTATAATACATGTAAAAAATTTCAATAATTATCTTCTTCATCATCACCAAATTTTAGGTTACTTCATCACTAAGTAACTATGTTAAAATACTATTAATTAATGACACATATTTCATAAACTTTTGTAATAATAAAATTTATGTAATGAGGCTCGATATTATATTTCTTCACCATATTCATATTGTATTATTCTATCACTGATGTAAATAATTTCAATAGTTTTATTCATCTCTATCACCAAATTTTAGGTTACTTCATCACTAAGAAACTATGTTAAAAGACTACTAATTAATGACACATATTTCATAAACTTTTGTAATAATTAAATTTATGTAATGAGGCTCGATATTATATTTATTCACCATATTCATATTGTATTATTGTAAAACAGATGAAACTAATTTCAATAGTTTTCTTCATCTCTATCACCCAATTTTAGGTTACTTCATCACTAAGAAACTATGTTAAAAGACTATTAATTAATGACACATATTTCATATACATTCGTAATAGTTAAAATAATATATTGAGGCTCGATAGTATATTTATTCACCATATTCATATTGTATTATGGTATAATAGATGTAACGAAATTTCAATAGTTTTCTTCTTCACCATCACTAAATTTTAGGTTAATTCATCACTAAGAAACTATGTTAAAAGACTAATAATTAATGACACATATTTCATAAACTTTTGTAATAGTTAAAATAATATATTGAGGCTCGATAGTATATTTATTCACCATATTCATATTGTATTATGGTATAACAGATGTAAACAATTTCAATAGTTTTCTTCTTCACCATCACCAAATTTTAGGTTACTTCATCACTAAGTAACTATGTTAAAAGACTATTAATTAATAAAACATATTTCATAAACTTTTGTAATAATAAAATTTATATAATGAGGCTCGATATTATATTTATTCACCATATTCATATTGTATTATTGTATCACAGATGTAAATAATTTCAATAGTTTTCTTCATCTCTATCACCAAATTTTAAGTTACTTCATCACTAAGAAACTATGTTAAAAGACTACTAATTAATGACACATATTTCATAAACTTTTGTAATAATTAAATTTATGTAATGAGGCTCGATATTATATTTATTCACCATATTCATATTGTATTATTGTATAACAGATGAAAATAATTTCAATAGTTTTCTTCATCTCTATCACCCAATTTTAGGTTACTTCATCACTAAGAAACTATGTTAAAAGACTATTAATTAATGACACATATTTCATATACATTCGTAATAGTTAAAAAAATATATTGAGGCTCGATAGTATATTTATTCACCATATTCATATTGTATTATGGAATAATACATGTAAAAAATTTCAATAGTTTTCTTCTTCACCATCACTAAATTTTAGGTTACTTCATCACTAAGAAACTATGTCAAAAGACTATTAATTAATGACACATATTTTATAAACTTTTGTAATAATTAAAATTATATAATGAGCTTCGATAGTATATTTATTCACCATATTCATATTGTATTATGGTATAACAGATGTAAACAATTTCAATATTTTTCTTTTTCACCATCACCAAATTTTAGGTTACTTCATCACTAAGAAACTATGTTAAAAGACTATTAATTAATGACACATATTTCATAAACTTTTGTAAAGTTAAAATAATATAATAAGGCTCGATAGTATATTTATTCACCATATTCATATTGTATTATGGTATAATACATGTAAAAAATTTCAATAGTTTTCTTCTTCACCATCACCAAATTTTAGGTTACTTCATCACTAAGAAACTATGTTAAAATACTATTAAATTAATGACACGCATTTCATAAACTTTTGTAATAATTAAAATTAAATAATGATGCTCGATAGTATATTTATTCACCATATTGATATTGTATAATGATATAACAGATGTAAACAATTTCAATAGTTTTCTTCATCTCTATCATCAAATTTTTGCTTACTTCATCACTAAGAAACTATGTTAGAAGACTATTAATTAATAATGCATATTTCATAAACTTTTGAAATAGTTAAAATAATATATTAAGGCTCAATAGTATATCTATTCACCATATTCATATTGTATTATGGTATAATAGATGTAAAAAATTTCAATAGTTTTCTTCTTCACCATCACCAAATTTTAGGTTACTTCATCACTAAGAAACTATGTTAAAAGACTATTAATTAATGACACATATTTCATATACATTCGTAATAGTTAAAATAATATATTGAGGCTCGATAGTATATTTATTCACCATATTCATATTTTATTATGATATAATAGATTTAACAAAATTTCAATAGTTTTCTTCTTCACCATCACCAAATTTTAGGTTAATTCATCCCTAAGAAACTATGTTAAAAGACTATTAATTAATGACACATATTTTATAAACTTTTGTAATAATTAAAAATATATAATGAGCCTCGATAGTATATTTATTCACCATATTCATATTGTATTATGGTATAACAGATGTAAACAATTTCAATATTTTTCTTTTTCACCATCACCAAATTTTAGGTTACTTCATCACTAAGAAACTATGTTAAAAGGCTATTAATTAATGACACATATTTCATAAACTTTTGTAATAGTTAAAATAATATAATAAGGCTCGATAGTATATTTATTCACCATATTCATATTGTATTATGGTATAATACATGTAAAAAATTTCAATAATTTTCTTCTTCATCATCACCAAATTTTAGGTTACTTCATCACTAAGTAACTATGTTAAAAGACTATTAATTAATGACACATATTTCATAAACTTTTGTAATAATAAAATTTATGTAATGAGGCTCGATATTATATTTATTCACCATATTCATATTGTATTATTCTATCACTGATGTAAATAATTTCAATAGTTTTATTCATCTCTATCACCAAATTTTAGGTTACTTCATCACTAAGAAACTATGTTAAAAGACTACTAATTAATGACACATATTTCATAAACTTTTGTAATAATTAAATTTATGTAATGAGGCTCGATATTATATTTATTGACCATATTCATATTGTATTATTGTAAAACAGATGAAACTAATTTCAATAGTTTTCTTCATCTCTATCACCCAATTTTAGGTTACTTCATCACTAAGAAACTATGTTAAAAGACTATTAATTAATGACACATATTTCATATACATTCGTAATAGTTAAAATAATATATTGAGGCTCGATAGTATATTTATTCACCATATTCATATTGTATTATGGTATAATAGATGTAACGAAATTTCAATAGTTTTCTTCTTCACCATCACTAAATTTTAGGTTAATTCATCACTAAGAAACTATGTTAAAAGACTAATAATTAATGACACATATTTCATAAACTTTTGTAATAGTTAAAATAATATATTGAGGCTCGATAGTATATTTATTCACCATATTCATATTGTATTATGGTATAACAGATGTAAACAATTTCAATAGTTTTCTTCTTCACCATCACCAAATTTTAGGTTACTTCATCACTAAGTAACTATGTTAAAAGACTATTAATTAATAAAACATATTTCATAAACTTTTGTAATAATAAAATTTATATAATGAGGCTCGATATTATATTTATTCACCATATTCATATTGTATTATTGTATCACAGATGTAAATAATTTCAATAGTTTTCTTCATCTCTATCACCAAATTTTAAGTTACTTCATCACTAAGAAACTATGTTAAAAGACTACTAATTAATGACACATATTTCATAAACTTTTGTAATAATTAAATTTATGTAATGAGGCTCGATATTATATTTATTCACCATATTCATATTGTATTATTGTATAACAGATGAAAATAATTTCAATAGTTTTCTTCATCTCTATCACCCAATTTTAGGTTACTTCATCACTAAGAAACTATGTTAAAAGACTATTAATTAATGACACATATTTCATATACATTCGTAATAGTTAAAAAAATATATTGAGGCTCGATAGTATATTTATTCACCATATTCATATTGTATTATGGAATAATACATGTAAAAAATTTCAATAGTTTTCTTCTTCACCATCACTAAATTTTAGGTTACTTCATCACTAAGAAACTATGTCAAAAGACTATTAATTAATGACACATATTTTATAAACTTTTGTAATAATTAAAATTATATAATGAGCTTCGATAGTATATTTATTCACCATATTCATATTGTATTATGGTATAACAGATGTAAACAATTTCAATATTTTTCTTTTTCACCATCACCAAATTTTAGGTTACTTCATCACTAAGAAACTATGTTAAAAGACTATTAATTAATGACACATATTTCATAAACTTTTGTAAAGTTAAAATAATATAATAAGGCTCGATAGTATATTTATTCACCATATTCATATTGTATTATGGTATAATACATGTAAAAAATTTCAATAGTTTTCTTCTTCACCATCACCAAATTTTAGGTTACTTCATCACTAAGAAACTATGTTAAAATACTATTAAATTAATGACACGCATTTCATAAACTTTTGTAATAATTAAAATTAAATAATGATGCTCGATAGTATATTTATTCACCATATTGATATTGTATAATGATATAACAGATGTAAACAATTTCAATAGTTTTCTTCATCTCTATCATCAAATTTTTGCTTACTTCATCACTAAGAAACTATGTTAGAAGACTATTAATTAATAATGCATATTTCATAAACTTTTGAAATAGTTAAAATAATATATTAAGGCTCAATAGTATATCTATTCACCATATTCATATTGTATTATGGTATAATAGATGTAAAAAATTTCAATAGTTTTCTTCTTCACCATCACCAAATTTTAGGTTACTTCATCACTAAGAAACTATGTTAAAAGACTATTAATTAATGACACATATTTCATATACATTCGTAATAGTTAAAATAATATATTGAGGCTCGATAGTATATTTATTCACCATATTCATATTTTATTATGATATAATAGATTTAACAAAATTTCAATAGTTTTCTTCTTCACCATCACCAAATTTTAGGTTAATTCATCCCTAAGAAACTATGTTAAAAGACTATTAATTAATGACACATATTTTATAAACTTTTGTAATAATTAAAAATATATAATGAGCCTCGATAGTATATTTATTCACCATATTCATATTGTATTATGGTATAACAGATGTAAACAATTTCAATATTTTTCTTTTTCACCATCACCAAATTTTAGGTTACTTCATCACTAAGAAACTATGTTAAAAGGCTATTAATTAATGACACATATTTCATAAACTTTTGTAATAGTTAAAATAATATAATAAGGCTCGATAGTATATTTATTCACCATATTCATATTGTATTATGGTATAATACATGTAAAAAATTTCAATAATTTTCTTCTTCATCATCACCAAATTTTAGGTTACTTCATCACTAAGTAACTATGTTAAAAGACTATTAATTAATGACACATATTTCATAAACTTTTGTAATAATAAAATTTATGTAATGAGGCTCGATATTATATTTATTCACCATATTCATATTGTATTATTCTATCACTGATGTAAATAATTTCAATAGTTTTATTCATCTCTATCACCAAATTTTAGGTTACTTCATCACTAAGAAACTATGTTAAAAGACTACTAATTAATGACACATATTTCATAAACTTTTGTAATAATTAAATTTATGTAATGAGGCTCGATATTATATTTATTGACCATATTCATATTGTATTATTGTAAAACAGATGAAACTAATTTCAATAGTTTTCTTCATCTCTATCACCCAATTTTAGGTTACTTCATCACTAAGAAACTATGTTAAAAGACTATTAATTAATGACACATATTTCATATACATTCGTAATAGTTAAAATAATATATTGAGGCTCGATAGTATATTTATTCACCATATTCATATTGTATTATGGTATAATAGATGTAACGAAATTTCAATAGTTTTCTTCTTCACCATCACTAAATTTTAGGTTAATTCATCACTAAGAAACTATGTTAAAAGACTAATAATTAATGACACATATTTCATAAACTTTTGTAATAATTAAAATTATATAATGAGCCTCGATAGTATATTTATTCACCATATTCATATTGTATTATGGTATAACAGATGTAAACAATTTCAATAGTTTTCTTCATCTCTATCACCAAATTTTAGGTTAATTCATCACTAAGATACTATGTTAAAAGACTATTAATTAACGATACATATTTCATAAACTTTCGTAATAGTTAAAATAATATATTGAGGCTCGATAGTATATTTATTCACCATATTCATATTGTATTATGGTATAACAGATGTAAACAATTTCAATAGTTTTCTTCTTCACCATCACCAAATTTTAGGTTACTTCATCACTAAGTAACTATGTTAAAAGACTATTAATTAATAAAACATATTTCATAAACTTTTGTAATAATAAAATTTATGTAATGAGGCTCGATATTATATTTATTCACCATATTCATATTGTATTATTGTATCACAGATGTAAATAATTTCAATAGTTTTCTTCATCTCTATCACCAAATTTTAAGTTACTTCATCACGAAGAAACTATGTTAAAAGACTACTAATTAATGACACATATTTCATAAACTTTTGTAATAATTAAATTTATGTAATGAGGCTCGATATTATATTTATTCACCATATTCATATTGTATTATTGTATAACAGATGAAAATAATTTCAATAGTTTTCTTCATCTCTATCACCCAATTTTAGGTTACTTCATCACTAAGAAACTATGTTAAAAGACTATTAATTAATGACACATATTTCATATACATTCGTAATAGTTAAAAAAATATATTGAGGCTCGATAGTATATTTATTCACCATATTCATATTGTATTATGGAATAATACATGTAAAAAATTTCAATAGTTTTCTTCTTCACCATCACTAAATTTTAGGTTACTTCATCACTAAGAAACTATGTTAAAAGACTATTATTTAATGACACATATTTTATAAACTTTTGTAATAATTAAAATTATATAATGAGCTTCGATAGTATATTTATTCACCATATTCATATTGTATTATGGTATAACAGATGTAAACAATTTCAATATTTTTCTTTTTCACCATCACCAAATTTTAGGTTACTTCATCACTAAGAAACTATGTTAAAAGACTATTAATTAATGACACATATTTCATAAACTTTTGTAAAGTTAAAATAATATAATAAGGCTCGATAGTATATTTATTCACCATATTCATATTGTATTATGGTATAATACATGTAAAAAATTTCAATAGTTTTCTTCTTCACCATCACCAAATAGTAGGTTACTTCATCACTAAGAAACTATGTTAAAATACTATTAAATTAATGACACGCATTTCATAAACTTTTGTAATAATTAAAATTAAATAATGATGCTCGATAGTATATTTATTCACCATATTTATATTGTATAATGATATAACAGATGTAAACAATTTCAATAGTTTTCTTCATCTCTATCATCAAATTTTTGGTTACTTCATCACTAAGAAACTATGTTAGAAGACTATTAATTAATAATGCATATTTCATAAACTTTCGTAATAGTTAAAATAATATATTAAGGCTCAATAGTATATTTATTCACCATATTCATATTGTATTATGGTATAATAGATGTAAAAAATTTCAATAGTTTTCTTCTTCACCATCACCAAATTTTAGGTTACTTCATCACTAAGAAACTATGTTAAAAGACTATTAATTAATGACACATATTTCATATACATTCGTAATAGTTAAAATAATATATTGAGGCTCGATAGTATATTTATTCACCATATTCATATTTTATTATGATATAATAGATTTAACAAAATTTCAATAGTTTTCTTCTTCACCATCACCAAATTTTAGGTTAATTCATCACTAAGAAACTATGTTAAAAGACTATTAATTAATGACACATATTTTATAAACTTTTGTAATAATTAAAAATATATAATGAGCCTCGATAGTATATTTATTCACCATATTCATATTGTATTATGGTATAACAGATGTAAACAATTTCAATATTTTTCTTTTTCACCATCACCAAATTTTAGGTTACTTCATCACTAAGAAACTATGTTAAAAGGCTATTAATTAATGACACATATTTCATAAACTTTTGTAATAGTTAAAATAATATAATAAGGCTCGATAGTATATTTATTCACCATATTCATATTGTATTATGGAATAATACATGTAAAAAATTTCAATAGTTTTCTTCTTCACCATCACTAAATTTTAGGTTACTTCATCACTAAGAAACTATGTTAAAAGACTATTAATTAATGACACATATTTTATAAACTTTTGTAATAATTAAAATTATATAATGAGCTTTGATAGTATATTTATTCACCATATTCATATTGTATTATGGTATAACAGATCTAAACAATTTCAATATTTTTCTTTTTCACCATCACCAAATTTTAGGTTACTTCATCACTAAGAAACTATGTTAAAAGACTATTAATTAATGACACATATTTCATAAACTTTTGTAAAGTTAAAATAATATAATAAGGCTCGATAGTATATTTATTCACCATATTCATATTGTATTATGGTATAATACATGTAAAAAATTTCAATAGTTTTCTTCTTCACCATCACCAAATTTTAGGTTACTTCATCACTAAGAAACTATGTTAAAATACTATTAAATTAATGACACGCATTTCATAAACTTTTGTAATAATTAAAATTAAATAATGATGCTCGATAGTATATTTATTCACCATATTTATATTGTATAATGATATAACAGATGTAAACAATTTCAATAGTTTTCTTCATCTCTATCATCAAATTTTTGGTTACTTCATCACTAAGAAACTATGTTAGAAGACTATTAATTAATAATGCATATTTCATAAACTTTCGTAATAGTTAAAATAATATATTAAGGCTCAATAGTATATTTATTCACCATATTCATATTGTATTATGGTATAATAGATGTAAAAAATTTCAATAGTTTTCTTCTTCACCATCACCAAATTTTAGGTTACTTCATCACTAAGAAACTATGTTAAAAGACTATTAATTAATGACACATATTTCATATACATTCGTAATAGTTAAAATAATATATTGAGGCTCGATAGTATATTTATTCACCATATTCATATTTTATTATGATATAATAGATTTAACAAAATTTCAATAGTTTTCTTCTTCACCATCACCAAATTTTAGGTTAATTCATCACTAAGAAACTATGTTAAAAGACTATTAATTAATGACACATATTTTATAAACTTTTGTAATAATTAAAAATATATAATGAGCCTCGATAGTATATTTATTCACCATATTCATATTGTATTATGGTATAACAGATGTAAACAATTTCAATATTTTTCTTTTTCACCATCACCAAATTTTAGGTTACTTCATCACTAAGAAACTATGTTAAAAGGCTATTAATTAATGACACATATTTCATAAACTTTTGTAATAGTTAAAATAATATAATAAGGCTCGATAGTATATTTATTCACCATATTCATATTGTATTATGGAATAATACATGTAAAAAATTTCAATAGTTTTCTTCTTCACCATCACTAAATTTTAGGTTACTTCATCACTAAGAAACTATGTTAAAAGACTATTAATTAATGACACATATTTTATAAACTTTTGTAATAATTAAAATTATATAATGAGCTTCGATAGTATATTTATTCACCATATTCATATTGTATTATGGTATAACAGATCTAAACAATTTCAATATTTTTCTTTTTCACCATCACCAAATTTTAGGTTACTTCATCACTAAGAAACTATGTTAAAAGACTATTAATTAATGACACATATTTCATAAACTTTTGTAAAGTTAAAATAATATAATAAGGCTCGATAGTATATTTATTCACCATATTCATATTGTATTATGGTATAATACATGTAAAAAATTTCAATAGTTTTCTTCTTCACCATCACCAAATTTTAGGTTACTTCATCACTAAGAAACTATGTTAAAATACTATTAAATTAATGACACGCATTTCATAAACTTTTGTAATAATTAAAATTAAATATTGATGCTCGATAGTATATTTATTCACCATATTTATATTGTATAATGATATAACAGATGTAAACAATTTCAATAGTTTTCTTCATCTCTATCATCAAATTTTTGGTTACTTCATCACTAAGAAACTATGTTAGAAGACTATTAATTAATAATGCATATTTCATAAACTTTCGTAATAGTTAAAATAATATATTAAGGCTCAATAGTATATTTATTCACCATATTCATATTGTATTATGGTATAATAGATGTAAAAAATTTCAATAGTTTTCTTCTTCACCATCACCAAATTTTAGGTTACTTCATCACTAAGAAACTATGTTAAAAGACTATTAATTAATGACACATATTTCATATACATTCGTAATAGTTAAAATAATATATTGAGGCTCGATAGTATATTTATTCACCATATTCATATTTTATTATGATATAATAGATTTAACAAAATTTCAATAGTTTTCTTCTTCACCATCACCAAATTTTAGGTTAATTCATCACTAAGAAACTATGTTAAAAGACTATTAATTAATGACACATATTTTATAAACTTTTGTAATAATTAAAAATATATAATGAGCCTCGATAGTATATTTATTCACCATATTCATATTGTATTATGGTATAACAGATGTAAACAATTTCAATATTTTTCTTTTTGACCATCACCAAATTTTAGGTTACTTCATCACTAAGAAACTATGTTAAAAGGCTATTAATTAATGACACATATTTCATAAACTTTTGTAATAGTTAAAATAATATAATAAGGCTCGATAGTATATTTATTCACCATATTCATATTGTATTATGGTATAATACATGTAAAAAATTTCAATAATTTTCTTCTTCATCATCACCAAATTTTAGGTTACTTCATCACTAAGTAACTATGTTAAAAGACTATTAATTAATGACACATATTTCATAAACTTTTGTAATAATAAAATTTATGTAATGAGGCTCGATATTATATTTATTCACCATATTCATATTGTATTATTCTATCACTGATGTAAATAATTTCAATAGTTTTATTCATCTCTATCACCAAATTTTAGGTTACTTCATCACTAAGAAACTATGTTAAAAGACTACTAATTAATGACACATATTTCATAAACTTTTGTAATAATTAAATTTATGTAATTAGGCTCGATATTATATTTATTCACCATATTCATATTGTATTATTGTAAAACAGATGAAACTAATTTCAGTAGTTTTCTTCATCTCTATCACCCAATTTTAGGTTACTTCATCACTAAGAAACTATGTTAAAAGACTATTAATTAATGACACATATTTCATATACATTCGTAATAGTTAAAATAATATATTGAGGCTCGATAGTATATTTATTCACCATATTCATATTGTATTATGGTATAATAGATGTAACGAAATTTCAATAGTTTTCTTCTTCACCATCACTAAATTTTAGGTTAATTCATCACTAAGAAACTATGTTAAAAGACTAATAATTAATGACACATATTTCATAAACTTTTGTAATAATTAAAATTATATAATGAGCCTCGATAGTATATTTATTCACCATATTCATATTGTATTATGGTATAACAGATGTAAACAATTTCAATAGTTTTCTTCATCTCTATCACCAAATTTTAGGTTAATTCATCACTAAGATACTATGTTAAAAGACTATTAATTAACGATACATATTTCATAAACTTTCGTAATAGTTAAAATAATATATTGAGGCTCGATAGTATATTTATTCACCATATTCATATTGTATTATGGTATAACATATGTAAACAATTTCAATAGTTTTCTTCTTCACCATCACCAAATTTTAGGTTACTTCATCACTAAGTAACTATGTTAAAAGACTATTAATTAATGACACATATTTCATAAACTTTTGTAATAATAAAATATATGTAATGAGGCTCGATATTATATTTATTCACCATATTCATATTGTATTATTGTATAACAGATGTAAATAATTTCAATAGTTTTCTTCATCTCTATCACCAAATTTTAGGTTACTTCATCACTAAGAAACTATGTTAAAAGACTATTAATTAATGACACATATTTCATATACATTCGTAATAGTTAAAATAATATATTGAGGCTCGATAGTATATTTATTCACCATATTCATATTGTATTATGGTAAAATAGATGTAACAAAATTTCAATAGTTTTCTTCTTCACCATCACTAAATTTTAGATTAATTCATCACTAAGAAACTATGTTAAAAGACTATTAATTAATGACACGTATTTCATAAACTTTTGTAATAATTAAAATTATATAATGAGCCTCGATAGTATACTTATTCACCATATTCATATTGTATTATGGTATAACAGATGTAAACAATTTCAATAGTTTTCTTTTTCACCATCACCAAATTTTAGGTTACTTCATCACTAAGAAACTATGTTAAAAGACTATTAATTAATGACACATAATTCATAAACTTTTGTAATAGTTAAAATAATATAATGATGCTCGATAGTATATTTATTCATCATATTCATATTATATTATGTTATAATAGATTTAAACAATTTCAATAATTTTCTTCTTCACCGTCACCAAATTTAATGTTATTTCATCACTTAGAAACTATATTAAATGACTATTAATAAATGACACATATTTCATATAATTTATTAATAGTTAAAATAATATAATGAGGCTCGATAGTATATTTATTCACCATATTTATATAGTATTATGGTATAACAGATGTAAACAATTTCAATAGTTTTCTTCTTCACCATCACCAAATTATAGGTTACTTCATCACTAAGAAACTTTGGTAAAAGACTATTAATTAATGACACATTTCATAAACTTTTGTAATAATTAAAATTATATAATGAGCCTCGATAGTATATTTATTCACCATATTCATATTGTATTATGGTATAACAGATGTAAACAATTTCAATAGTTTTCTTTTTCACCATCACCAAATTATAGGTTACTTCATCAGTAAGAAACTATGTTAAAAGACTATTAATTAATGACACATATTTCATATACATTTGTAAAAATAATAATTATATAATAAGGCTCGATACTATATTTATTCACCATATTCATATTGTACTATGGTATAACATATGTAAACAATTTCAATAGTTTTCTTCATCGCTATCACCAAATTTTAGGTTACTTCAACACTAAGAATCTATGTTAAAAGACTAGTAATTAATGACACATATTTCATATACATTCGTAATAGTTAAAATAATATATTGAGGCTCGATAGTATATTTATTCACCATATTTATATTGTATTATGGTATAATACATGTAAAAAATTTCAATAGTTTTCTTCTTCACCATCACCAAATTCTAGGTTAATTCATCAATAAGAAACTATGTTAAAACACTATTAATTAATGACACATATTTCATAAACTTTGTAATAATTAAAATTTTATAATGAGGCTCGATAGTATATTTATTCACCATATTCATATTTTATTATGGTATAACAGATGTAAACAATTTCAATAGTTTTCTTCATCTCTATCACCAAATTTTAGTTTAATTCATCACTAAGATACAATGTTAAAAGACTATTAATTAATGATACATAATTCATAAACTTTCGTAATAGTTAAAATAATATATTGAGGCTCGATAGTATATTTATTCAACATATTCATATTGTATTATGGTATAACAGATGTAAACAATTTCAATAGTTTTCTTCTTCACCATCACCAAATTTTAGGTTACTTCATCACTAAGTAACTATGTTAAAAGACTATTAATTAATGACACATATTTCATAAACGTTTGTAATAATAAAATTTATGTAATGAGGCTCGATATTTAATTTATTAACTATATTCATATTGTATTATTGTATAACAGATGTAAATAATTTCAATAGTTTTCTTCATCTCTATCACCAAATTTTAGGTTACTTCATCACTAAGAACTATGTTAAAAGACTATTAATTAACGACACATATTTCATATACATTCGTAATAGTTAAAATAATATATTGAGGCTCGATAGTATATTTATTCACCATATTCATATTGTATTATGGTATAATAGATGTAACAAAATTTCAATAGTTTTCTTCTTCACCATCACCAAATTTTAGGTTAATTCATCACTAAGAAACTATGTTAAAAGACTATTAATTAATGACACATATTTCATAAACTTTTGTAATAATTAAAATTATATAATGAGCCTCGATAGTATATTTATTCACCATATTCATATTGTATTATGGTATAACAGATGTAAACAATTTCAATAGTTTTCTTTTTCACCATCACCAAATTTTAGGTTACTTCATCACTAAGAAACTATGTTAAAAGACTATTAATTAATGACGCATATTTCATAAACTTTTGTAATAGTTAAAATAATATAATGAGGCTCGATAGTATATTTATTCATCATATTCATATTATATTATGGTATAATAGATTTAAACAATTTCAATAGTTTTCTTCTTCACCATCACCAAATTTAATGTTATTTCATCACATAGAAACTATGTTAAATGACTATTAATTAATGACACATATTTCATATAATTTCATAATAGTTAAAATAATATAATGAGGCTCGATAGTATATTTATTCACCATATTTATATTGTATTGTGGTATAACAGATGTAAACAATTTCAATAGTTTTCTTCTTCACCATCACCAAATTATAGGTTACTTCATCACTAAGAAACTATGTTAAAAGACTATTAATTAATGACACATATTTCATAAACTTTTATAATAATTATTATATAATGAGGCTCGATACTATATTTATTCACCATATTCATATTGTACTATGGTATAACAGATGTAAACAATTTCAATAGTTTTCTTCATCTCTATCACCAAATTTTAGGTTACTTCATCACTAAGAATCTATGTTAAAAGACTAGTAATTAATGACACATATTTCATATACATTCGTAATAGTTAAAATAATATATTGAGGCTCGATAGTATATTTATTCACCATATTTATATTGTATTATGGTATAATACATGTAAAAAATTTCAATAGTTTTCTTCTTTACCATCACCAAATTTTAGGTTACTTCATCACTAAGAAACTATGTTAAAAGACTATTAACACTACGCCAAAAAAGACCTATGAAAGCGCTTTTTTTGGCCTTTAAAAGCGCTTAAAAGCGCTTTCTAAGGTGGCGCTGCTATAGGTTTTAGCAGCGCTTTTTGTTTAATGAAAAGCGCTTTCGTAGGTCTACTTATGACAGCGCTTTTTCTAAAAAGCGCTCTCTTAAGTACCCTTATGGAAGCGCTTTTGCTATAAAGCGCTCTCTTTAGTACCCTTATGGCAGCGCTTTTTCTAAAAAGCGCTCTCTTAAGTAGGCTTTTGGAAGCGCTTTTTCTAAAAAGCGCTCTCTTAAGTAGGCTTTTGGCAGCGCTTTTTTTATGGAAAAGCGCTTTCATTGGTGGCGCTTTTTTTGGAAAAAAGCTTTCATAGGTTGTCTTTTAGCAGCGCTTTTTCTTGGAAAAGCGCTGTCATATGTTTACCTTAGACAGCGCTTTATGTGAAAAAGCACTGTCATAGGTCTACCTATGAAAGCGCTTTTCTCCAAAAAGCGCTTTCATAGGGTGTTTTTTTAGAGGTATTATTTATATAATTCATATACCTGCATTGTTTGCAGCATATTATTTATATAAACATGTTGCCATAACCTGTAATTCATAAATAGCGGTAATGTATTGTAATTCCGATACCCCGTTCTCGTACTCTTTCGACAATCGATTGGAATACATCCATGTCTTATCCATGGTTTACGGTTTCTGAGTCAAAACCAATACTCAATATAACAAAACCAATACTCAATACTTTTCACTAAATTCATTTTATTCTATCAACTACTTTAGTACACAAGTATAACATAAGAAACCATAAACAAGAAACTATCATTGCTCAAAATCAATCATAAATTATGTTTGTATCTCAAATTATATATAAACCATTGTTATCATTGTAACTCAAAATCAGTCTTACAAAATCAACCCTAACAACAACTAAACCAGTCCTTATATTATTCTCTGCTCAATAAAATATTGACACAACTCCTCTTTGGTTTCTTCCAACTGAAGTTTCGTGTAATATGCACATTTGTACTCATCGAAGTACTACATAAGAAAACATAATATGCATGATTTAGTTAAAAGTAAAAAAATTATATGGAATATCCAAGAAATAATAAAAAAAATCCTAAGTTATAAATTCATACCGTGACTGGAATCTCTATTTGATTCAGTTGAATGATTTCTTTGATAAACCGCATAACAAAGTATCCGCAATCTATACTGTTTTGTTGTTGAGGACACTACATAGAAAAACAAATAAGAATATATAGTTGAATTGTTTTATCAAATAGCGTAAATATTATAAGCAAAATAGTGGAAATTAATATACCTGCACTTTGATCTAATTAATGTTGTTTGATTTATACCGTCGTACCCGAGCTTCTCTTTGACACCGAAATACTTGTATCGCTCTAACAAAATAAAAATATATATTTAGAACAATGTCACAGAAATAATTAAATACATAAATACACACAAATATTTAGAATAATCTCACTTACGTATCAATCATTAACTTCATATCCGGATAATTTGTCCAATCACCGTCAACCGAATTCAGATAATAGACCACTTATTTTATAGGATCGATAGCAACCAACAACCAGTGACGTCTATAAATTAAAACAACAGTTTAGAAGAAATTTTTCTACGCAAAAATTACAAATATTAAAATGAACTTAGAATGAAAATCTAACCCTGTAGGAATAGTATTATACGCCCAAAGATATAAGCTTTTTGTACTGCCAGTTGCCATGAATCTTTCGACTAAGTGCTCTCTTACTGAATCCGGTTCCCTACCAATTGTCGCTCCGCTGACACGGGAGGAAGACACAAAATGGAATCTGTTTGACAATTGATTCCCGCGCATCAATTTGTCATATAACAGCCTTAAATAAAAACATAATTAATATTAGAGTATATTCATTGAAAATGTTTAAAAAAGATTTCAGCTAATTACATAATATAAAGATGGGGTTACCGGATGTATGCGTGCATAATACTGACGCCCAATTCTTTATGACGGAAAATTTGTTCCACGTCCTCATGTCCAATTATTTCGGTGCAAGGAAAACCAAAAATACCTTGATCCATATCCATTTGACGAATACCACCATCCATCAAATTTGTTGTTCCCACTATTGTTTCAAGACACTGCCGGTATCGAGGGAAAAATCTAGTAGGCACCCTTTTCTTGGGTGGTACGCCAACGATTTTTTGGCTCACTTGTTGTGACCCATGAAAAAGGTACCTAAAAATCATATAAACTCGGTTAAATTATAAAATTATGCAGTTTTTTATTCGGATCATATAATTAACACTTTAAACGTACCTCTTTTGGTGATACGTCAGACTTGTCGTGCCGCAAAATCCCTTTACCCTTAGATGCGGGTGTTATAGGAGTCTATAATTACCGTGGAAATAACTGAGGTCAGAACTGACAGTTGAAGACTTAAAGATTCATAATTGTTTTCAACATACCTGATCATCTATGAAAATGAGGTCGGATGGCCATGCAACAAAAGATCCAATTGCATCTCGCAGCAATGTGGTCTCAGCAACAATGTCAGGTATCGGCAGCAATGCATCCATATCTAAAGCAATGCCAACCGATACTTTCATGTGACCATCCGGAAGCGGTCTATTATGAAGTAAATCTCCCGAACTGTTATGGATTTTTCCCTTGCCAACTAGTCGATAAGTCGGTGATGATAGGTATAGCTGGCAAGATGAAATGCCCTAAACCAATAATAACCGTTAGAAGTGACTAAAAATATTCTATAGTAATAACGGATATATATATTGAAAATTACCTCGGGAAATTTATGCTGACAGTTGATACTAGCTTCGTCACTAGTTTCTTTCAATTGTGAACTGCTCTTTTCCGCCATATATATCTCTTTATCCTTCTGCAATTCACGAACTTGAGCTTGTAAATCCTGCAATGTTTGCATCACTTCTGCATTGCTAGGATTTCTCTCCTTGGATGCTTATACAAAGAGGTTGGAGTCACACCATGACCTTTACCCCTCACCCGACCCGGATACTCAGCAATATTTAGTGCTCGACTAAGTACGCTCCTGGTATCGTGAGGATCCTCACCTGGGGATACCGATTGGGACAAGGTCTCCTGTAATTCAATTACATATAAAAAATTATTAGTGGAGATCAAAAATTACTTAAATATTAATAAACATTAATTGATTTAACTAAAGACACAATCTTATACTTACACATTCATCATACACATGTTGAATATCGGGATTAACAGCTTGATCCTTGCCCACACGGACTTCCTTCCACAACAAATGTGTCGGTAGTGATGTTGCGTCACTTTTCGTCTCTTCTAACTACGCAATGACGAAAGTCTTAAGATCATCAACTATATAACACATTGAGAGAATTAATAAGATCGTAGAGTTTATATTTACTTACAATTTTTTCCTCTAAGCGAGCATATCCCAAACGCCCTTTTTTGTATGGATATGCGGGTTTTGACGCTCTCTCGCGATTTATAGCACTCACTTTCTTGAAATTCTCGTCTCTTCTTTGGCCTACAAAACCAACCCATTCTTCAGGTGTAATGAAGTTCTCATATTTCTTTGGACGTTCCGGATCCTCTTCAAGAAAATTTCCTTCATCATCTTTAAGATACTTGTTTGTTAAAAATGTTCTCCACCCTCTGTGTCTTTTTCCAGCCAAACCCATTATATACTTTTTACGGGTATCTTCAATGTTAAAAGACCTCTACAAAAAAACATATGCATAAAGTGTGTTAGTAAAAGAAATTTAAACACATATTATCGTCAAGATAAAGCAAATAACAAAAACCATATATGTACCTTTATCTCAGTCCAAACTTTCTCCTTAGCCTCATCCAACTCTCCTCTTTTCCATCTAGGAGTGGTGATCGGAATGTGTATACGAACAAGCGTACCAATGTAGCTTGTCAACTTTGCAGCATTAGACCCAATTAATTGGTCATTATCATTCCATTCTACATTATATGTTACTCCTCTATCTCTATCACGTATGATTCCCCTCATAATAGTTATACCTCGTGTAATATCTTTTTCTGAAGTATTTTCTTGAGTATTTTCAGGAGCATTTTCAGGAGCATTTGCATCTTTTGCGTTATCTTGATTACTAGCCATTTGACCTGTAATAATGAAAAAAAATAAAAATGAAATGGAAAATAAAAATGAAATGACAAATATAAAAATGAAATGACAAATAAACATGAAATGGCAAATTAAAATGAAATGACAAATATAAATGAAATAGCAAATAAAAATGAAATGACAAATATAAAAATGAAATGACAAATAAAAATGAAATGGCAAATTAAAATGAAATGACAAATATAAAAATGAAATGGAAAATTATATATACTATTACCCTTTTCACTAAGGTCTCTTTCTTTTCTTGGTAGGAATGTGTTCTACTTGTCTCTTAACAACGCGGACAGTTGGATTGATCCAAATACCCTCATTATGATCGTTTCTAATACATGATTCATTATCATTTTGATCAGTTATGGTTAAAGATTCAATGTCAACACCAATATCACTTTGATCTCCAATGCTTTCATCAATTACTTTGTTAGATAATAGCACTATAGACCATTTTGTACTTGTCGGATCATTGACATAGAACACTTGTTTAGCTTGAGAGGCTAGAATGAAAGGCTCATCTTTGTACCCCACCCTATTAAGATCCACTTGCAAAAAACCTGACTTATCCATTCGTATGCCATTATTATTTTCAACCCACTTGCAACCAAATATAGGAATCTGAAACTTCTCATAATCAAACATCCAAATGCGCTCGATAACCCCAAAATATGACAAGTTTGCAAATTTTGGGTTTAAGTCCTTCACACTTGATATATGCATTGCTTCAGCGATCAAGGTGACACCACTATTTTGCATAGTACTTTTGTCATCATGTTCTTTGGTATAAAATGTGTATCCATTAATTGCATATGCGCTATAAGAAAACACAATTAAACTTGGACCGTATGCTAAACATCTCAATCTTTCTGTTACTGAAGCATGATCTGAACGATACTTTGAATAAATATGTTCCTTAAACCATGGTATGAAACTTCGATTATGCTCTCGTACAATCCAATTCTCATTTCTATTCGGATTTAAACCTCGAAGAACACCCTTGTGAATTTCAACATACGGCTCAAATTCAAGCTCATTATGCAGAACATACAAATGCACTTGATCCCGTTCGACCATTGATACTGTCATAACTTTATTTCCAATTAGCTTTTTACCTTCTTTTTTTTCAACAATGTGAGATTTGGGGAGTCCAATTGATTGAACATTTGACATATATTCAGTACAAAACTCAATCGCTTCTTCAACAATATATCGTTCAGCAATACAACCCTCTGGTCGACTTCGGTTTTTCACATACCCTTTTAATATTTTCATATAACATTCAGTAGGGTACATCCATCTCATATAAGCTGGTCCGCACAGTTGTGTCTCTTTGACAAGATGAACGACAAGATGAACCATTATGTCAAAAAACGAGGGAGGGAAATACATTTCAAGATCACACAAAGTAACAACTATTTCTTTTTGCAATGTTGGTAAGATCTCATGATCGACCACCTTGCTGCAAATTGACTTGAAGAAAAAACACAGTTTAGTTATTGCGCTTCTTACTTTTTCTGGAAGAATAGAACGTATACCTATCGGTAGAAAATGTTCCATTATAACATGGCAATCATGCGTCTTTAAACTCTTTAACTTGAGGTCTTGCATAGACACAAGTCTTCTAATACCTGATGAGTAGCCTTCTGGAACTTTAACCTCACTTAGGAACTTACACAATATTTTTTTCTCCTTTCTGGATATAGTGTAAACAGCAGGTGGTAGATATGTTCGTGTTCCTTTTTTCACGGGTCCCAATTCAGTTCTTATTCACATCTCTACCATGTCCTCCCTTGCTTTAAGACCATCCTTAGACTTCCCTTTTATATTGAGTAACGTACCAATAACACTGTCAAATACATTTTTTTCAATATGCATAACATCAAGAAAATGTCTTACGTACAAAGATTTCCAATATGGCAATTCAAAAAAATCGACCTCTTCTTCCACCCACCTGTAACAACTTTATATGCAAAAGGCTTGCCAAACTGAATACTCACATCTTTCACCTTTTCAAATAATTGATCACCTGTCAATCCAGACGGAGCTCTACGTTGTTCGGTATCTCCGTTGAACGCTTTTCTCCATCCACGATATTGATGTTTAGAATTTAAGAATCTACGATGACCGAGAAAGACATTCTTCTGACAAAGTTTCAATCGCATCGTATCGTTTCCATCTTCACAGATAGGACACGCTTTTTCACCTTTAATGCTATACCCGGATAGATTTCCGTAGGCTGGAAAATCGTTAATTGTTCCAAACAACATCGCCCTCAAGTTGAAACTTTCTTTCCTATACCCATCATAAACCTCCACACCGTTCTCCCACAAAATCTTCAAATCTTCGATTAAAGGTTCCAAATATACGTCTATGTCATTTCCTGGTTGTTTAGGCCCAGAAATTAACATAGATAACATCATGTACTTACGCTTCATACATAGCCACGGAGGTAGGTTATAAATCATAAGAATTACAGGCCATGTGCTATGCGAGATACTTTGAATACCGTGTGGGTTCATTCCATCAGTAGACAATGCCAAGCGAAGGTTTCTTGCGTCTTTTCCAAATTCATGATAATCATTATCAATTTTCATCCACTGTGGTGAATCTGCCGGATGTCGAAACTTTCCATCAACAATTCTTTCATCTGCATGCCAAGTTAAGTGTCTTGAATCAGTTTCACTACGATACATCCGTCTAAATCTCGGAATTATAGGAAAATACCATAAGACTTTTGCCGGAGACAACTTTTTCTTATATCGAGGGGCACCGTATTTAGGACACTCATTTAACGATGCATACTCGTTTCGAAACAAAACGCAATCTTTTGGACAGGCATGTATCTTGTCATAGCTCATGCCAATAGAGTACAACATCTTTTTGGCCTCATACGTTCGATTGGGGAGAACATTATCCTCTGGTAGCATATCTTTCATAAGGGCTAATAACTCTGAAACTTTTATCCGACCATCCATTGCCCGCCTTTAAGTTGTACAACTTTAATACCGCAGACAATCTTGTGAATTTTGTACAACCATTATACAACAGTTTCTCTGCATCGCTTACCAACCTCTCGAACATTTTGGGACAATCATTAAGATCTTCTTCAAGCGCTTCTGCAATCTCTTCAACTCGATCATAATCGTATGTATCTGTGCCATTGTCGTTTGAAGCATAGGTCCTATTATCCCCCGATTCATCATTCCCGTCACTTTTCTCACCATGCATATTCCAACATGTATAACTTCTATCAATTCCATACCGTATTAGATGCGATGCCAACTGAACCGCGTCAACCCGATTCCCATAACAGCAACACAAACAAGGACATGTCATTCGACCGGGGTCTTCGGCGTGCGTAACAGCAAACTTAACGAATTCCGATACCCCGTTCTCGTACTATTTCGACAATCGATTGGAATACATCCATGTCTTATCCATGGTTTACGGTTTCTGAGTCAATCTGAGCTAAATGATAAGTTAGAAAACAAAACCAATACTCAAAACTTGCACTTGCTCTTGCACAACCATATAACAAAACCAATACTCAATACTTTTCACTAAATTCATTTTATTCTATCAACTAATCACATTTTATGATTACATCACTAATCACAATTCTTAACTCTCACAATTTTATATAAGCATGCATTCTGTTACCTTAAAAAGTTGTTTTTGTTTCTTTATCCATCTCATTAACAAGTTAATTAATCACTGTACATTATCTCTAATTAAATATACATATAGATATAGATATATAGATACATAATAATGAATGGTAATATGAAATGGGTAACCCCGTTTGTTAATGAATCATAATTTCCACCACCATTCACTAACACAACACAACATCATTAGCACAACCCTCTACATGTCTGTTTCTTATATACTAGTACACCCTTGTTTCATCAAACTCAAGGGCTACCCTATACCAAACTTCATCTGTTTCTTATATATGGCATGGCCTCATTTTAGTCTAAGATATGTTTTCTGATACGAAATTTTGTAATAAACAAAAAGGACAAAATATTTTGTATAGATTGAAAAGAAGAAACAATCACCTGACGATTCTCCTGTGGCAAGCGGTTCTCCGGTGAGATATATGGCTCTTGTTTTCTGACGATTTGACACATTTGAGTTCTCCGGTGAGATATGTTGCTCTGAATCGGAAGGTCCTGAAGAAGTTAAAGAAACCGATTAATTTCCAAAACACATTAAACAAACATCAAAAGACAGAGAGCCTTAATCGGGAATCACAACCTGTCGTCCAACTAGTGTGAATGAGAAACACTAATTGTGCTTACTAATCAATGAAACAAGAATTTTGTATGTCACTATGGCTTCCAAGAATATATTCTGTTCCCGATTATTCAATAAACGCTCAATAACTTTTAAAACATAATCACCTAACACTAAACCGTCCATTGCTCCAAAAAAAAGGTAACAAAAAAATCATCAAAGGGTTTTAGGAAACATTCAAAAATCATCAAACAATAACGACAACCAATACATTGTGAATGAGAAGAAAATAATAATCAACGAAAACCAAAACTGATTTCAGAATACATAACAGCCACAGTACGAACCTTGTGAAGAGAGGGACGAGTCGTGCGGCGGCGATGAGAGTTGACGATGGTGGCGATTGAACGGAAAGAGCTACCGTGAGAGGACGAAGAAGGAACAGGAACGAATTTGGGGGTTGGGACGTTGGAAGAAAGGAAACACAACAGCCACAGTACGAACAAACCTTTAATAAAAACAATAAAATTTATTATAAAACAACCTACGAAAGCGCTTTTAAAAGCGCTTTCTAATGGTCATGTATAACAGCGCTTTTACATAAAAAAGCGCTTTCGTAGCATATCCTATAGCAGCGCTTTTAAAAGCGCTTTCTAAAGGCCAGATTTAGCAGCGCTTTTGAAAAGCGCTTTCTAAGGCTGACCTTTAGCAGCGCTTTTGAAAAGCGCTTTCTTAGGTTCCCTCTGAAAGGCACCCTTTAGCAGCGCTTCTCAAAAAGAGCTTTCTAAGGGTGACCTTTAGCAGCGCTTTTGAAAAGCACTTTCTTAAGGAACCCTTTGAAAGCGCTTTTTTTAAGCGAATTTTTTTTAATACCTACAGCAGCGCTTTTTCCTAAAAGCGCTTTCGTATGTGTGCTGCTAAAGCTTATTTTTGGCGTAGTGTAATTAATGACACATATATTATATAGTTTTGTAATAATTAACATTATATAATGAGGCTCGATAGTATATTTATTCATCATATTCATATTGTATTATGGTATAACAGATGTAAACAATTTCAATAGTTTTCTTCATCTCTATCACCAAATTTTTGATTACTTCATCACTAAGAAACTATGTTAGAAGACTATTAATTAATGATACATATTTCATAAACTTTCGTAATAGTTAAAATAATATATTGAGGATCGATAGTATATTTATTCACCATATTCATATTGTATTATGGTATAATAGATGTAAACAATTTCAATAGTTTTCTTCTTCACCATCACCAAATTTTAGGTTACTTCATCACTAAGAAACTATGTTAAAAGACTATTAATAAAAGACACATATTTCATAAACTTTTGTAATAATTAAAATTATATAATGAGCCTCGATAGTATATTTATTCACCATATTCATATTATATTATGGTATAATAGATGTAAACAATTTCAATAGTTTTCTTTTTCACCATCACCAAATTTTAGGTTACTTCATCACTAAGAAACTATGTTAAAAGACTATTAATTAATGACACATATTTCATAAACTTTTGTAATAGTTAAAATAATATAATGAGGCTCGATAGTATATTTATTCATCATATTCATATTATATTATGGTATAATAGATTTAAACAATTTCAATAGTTTTCTTCTTCACCATCACCAAATTTAATGTTATTTCATCATTTAGAAACTATGTTAAATGACTATTAATTAATGACACATATTTCATATAATTTCTTAATAGTTAAAATAATATAATGAGGCTCGATAGTATATTTATTCACCATATTTATATTGTATTATGGTATAACAGATGTAAACAATTTCAATAGTTTTCTTCTTCACCATCACCAAATTATAGGTTACTTCATCAATAAGAAACTATGTTAAAAGACTATTAATTAATGACACATATTTCATATACATTTGTAATAATAATAATTATATAATGAGGCTCGATACTATATTTATTCACCATATTCATATTGTACTATGGTATAACAGATGTAAACAATTTCAATAGTTTTCTTCATCTCTATCACCAAATTTTAGGTTACTTCATCACTAAGAATCTATGTTAAAAGACTAGTAATTAATGACACATATTTCATATACATTCGTAATAGTTAAAATAATATATTGAGGCTCGATAGTATATTTATTCACCATATTTATATTGTATTATGGTATAATACATGTAAAAAATTTCAATAGTTTTCTTCTTTACCATAACCAAATTTTAGGTTACTTCATCACTAAGAAACTATGTTAAAAGACTATTAATTAATGACACATATATTATATAGTTTTGTAATAATTAACATTATATAATGAGGCTCGATAGTATATTTATTCACCATATTCATATTGAATTATGGTATAACAGATGTAAACAATTTCAATAGTTTTCTTCATCTCTATCACCAAATTTTTGATTACTTCATCACTAAGAAACTATGTTAGAAGACTATTAATTAATGTTACATATTTCATAAACTTTCGTAATAGTTAAAATAATATATTGAGGCTCGATAGTATATTTATTCACCATATTCATATTGTATTATGGTATAATAGATGTAAAAAATTTCAATAGTTTTCTTCTTCACCATCACCAAATTTTAGGTTACTTCATCACTAAGAAACTATGTTAAAAGACTATTAATTAATGACACATATTTCATAACCTTTTGTAATAATTAAAATTATATAATGAGCCTCGATAGTATATTTATTCACCATATTCATATTGTATTATGGTATAATAGATGTAAACAATTTCAATAGTTTTCTTTTTCACCATCACCAAATTTTAGGTTACTTCATCACTAAGAAACTATGTTAAAAGACTATTAATTAATTACACATATTTCATAAACTTTTGTAATAGTTAAAATAATATAATGAGGCTCGATAGTATATTTATTCATCATATTAATATTATATTATGGTATAATATATTTAAACAATTTCAATAGTTTTCTTCTTCACCATCACCAAATTTAATGTTATTTCATCATTTAGAAACTATGTTAAATGACTATTAATTAAAGCCACATATTTCATATAATTTCTTAATAGTTAAAATAATATAATGAGGCTCGATAGTATATTTATTCACCATATTTATATTGTATTATGGTATAACAGATGTAAACAATTTCAATAGTTTTCTTCTTCACCATCACCAAATTATAGGTTACTTCATCAGTAAGAAACTATGTTAAAACACTATTAATTAGTGACACATATTTCATATACATTTGTAATAATAATAATCATATAATGAGGCTCGATACTATATTTATTCACCATATTCATATTGTACTATGGTATAAAAGATGTAAACAATTTCAATAGTTTTCTTTATCTCTATCACCAAATTTTAGGTTACTTCATCACTAAGAAACTATGTTAAAAGACTAGTAATTAATGACACATATTTCATATACTTTAGTAATAGTTAAAATAATATATTGAGGCTCGATAGTATATTTATTCACCATATTCATATTGTGTTATGGTATAATACATGTAAAAATTTCAATAGTTTTCTTCTTCACCGTCACCAAATTCTAGGTTAATTCATCAATAAGAAACTATGTTAAAACACTATTAATTAATGACACATATTTCATAAACTTTTGTAATAATTAAAATAATATAATGAGGCTCGATAGTTTATTTATTCACCATATTCATATTGTATTATGGAATAACAGATGTAAACAATTTCAATAGTTTTCTTCATCTCTATCACCAAATTTTAGGTTAATTCATCACTAAGATACTATGCTAAAAGACTTTTAATTAATGATACGTGTTGTACCCCAAAATTTTCACTCCCATATTCTTCAAGATTTGCAAAGAGCATGCTTCAAGATCTCCCAAAGGTTGCACAGTCCAATGGCCTCCTAACAATCAGAAATTAGGGTTCTGGTTCTGGCAAAGAAGTTGAAGTTTCCAATGGTCCAAACAAGTCCCACATGCCTATAAACATTGTCAAGCATCCATATGCCAAGTTTCAAGACTCATAGCACAAGATTCCACAGTCAAAAACCCTAATTGCCCTACAGTCAACTGCAGGGGCAAAATGGTCATTTGACAGTCAAAAGTCAAAAATTTTGGTCAACATCTTATTTTGAAGCCACAAACATCATTTGATCAATTCTTGATCATGACTCTCAAGGCATGGCTCAAAAAGTCTCAAGATGCAAAAGTTTCTATATTTGGACAGTTGAAAAAGTCAACTGCAAATTGACCAGGGCATAACTTCCACATGGTTTATCAGAAAATTTCCATCCAAAACTCATTTTGAAGAGAATGACATTTCCTACAACTTATCTTCACACTTCAAGTCCAAGAAATGCTCCCACAAAAAGTTATCAATCTCAACATTATAGGTCATTTTCAAAAGTCAACAAAAAGGCACTTTAAGTCAAAGACCATAACTTGAGATTGGTAAATCAAAATGACATGGGACCAAAGGCATTGGTTAGAGGACTTCAAGACCTTTCGAAAATGTCCAAAAACATGATCAAAGCCTAAAAATTGAGCAAGATATGCCTTGTGGAAGTTGGGAAATATTTGGGAATTTTGAAAAGTCAACTTTGCTTCAAATGCCTCAAAATTGCTAATGGGCCTCAATTTCTTCCAAGAATCATCACCCAAAAGCTATGCACGACCCATTGATCCAAAGGGGAGTTATTTTATTATTTTTAATTTATTAATTGAATTTTTAAATCTATTAATTCATTTAATTAAAATTAAATATGAGAAAAATACAAAGTGATGCATTTTTAATCTTTTTGATGCAGCAAATCCAGCTAAGACAAGGTGGCAATTCGTTTCATGTCCAAGAAAGGCAAATCTTCCATAATTGGCATGTTCTTCATGATGAAAAGATTGAAAAAGATATAAGGAAATCAAATTTTGAAAATCATTAAAGACAAGGCTTTGGGCTTGGATTGTTGACCAAAATCATTCCATATACATACACAAACCTAAACCTAATCAGAAGAAGAAGCAAAGCTGCGCTCAAAAACAAAAACAAACTTTGCATTTTTTCAAGAAAAAGTTAAAACTGAAAACATAGTTCCAGTGTGTTTCAAAGTCTACAAAGTATCCCAAAGGCTTACTGGGACATTTTTGGACGTGCCTCAATCATTTTCCACTCTCCATACACAAAGAACTGTTGTTGGCATCCTTTGATTGAATTTTTAAGCTTTATACGTGAATCCACCATGGAAACTGCCTAGGGTTTCAAAGGTTTGAAATTGGGGTTTCTTCCCTGTGAAAAAATTGGACCATAAGACCAGCACTATTGGACTCGTGACCTTCATACGAACACAATCATCACCTCGCGCCTTTTTTCTTTTCCACTATGTGCTGTTCGCTATTTTTTGCAGGTACCATTTAGTGGGGGTTTAAAACCCCCGCTATCTAGTTTTTATTTTCAGGTAGAACGAAGAAGATGCTGGCGTGGCTGAAGATGGTTGGTTCGTTTGAATGTTTGGAGCGCTTCTTAGCATAATGGACGCTTTTCCCATATATTATTTTCTTATTATATTGTATATGAATAAATGTGATGGTTCAGTTGGCCAGGGATGTACGCTGCATGCACTGGGACCTGGGTTCGATTCCCAGGTCCCTCACTTCTTCAATATAATTTTTCTTAACACCTTTCCCTGTAGCGCTTCACCTAAGGTCCACCAAACGCCTTGCCTGCTTGATTGCCATGTGTCCCCTGGGATCCATCAAAGGGCCAGAGTGTGCTGACTACCATGGATGCTAGTCAACTATCCCACACGTGATCATTGAAAAGTCAAAAAAGGCCAGATTTCAGTGGGCCAGATTTCTCACAACATATCTCCAAATTGGGCAGACACCCCCCAATGTTTGTATATCTCTTAATCTCTTTTCTTTTCTTTTCTATTTTTTAATTCTTTTGATCTTTTTTTTATTTAATTTACTTCAAATAATTAATTTTCATATAAAAATACAAAAAAATCAGAAACTATAAAAAATAAAAATATGTTTATTTATTTTTTAATTCATCAATATTTTGTAAATAAAATTCTAATAATTAATTAGTTTAATTTTAGGTTTAATTCTAATTTTTTTTAAACTAAAAAGTGTAGAAATTAGGTTTTTTAATAATTTTATTCTCTTTCTTTTTTTCATTATTATTAAGTCTTAATTATCTTGTAAATAAATATGCAATTAATTAATTAAGTTAAATTAGGTTAAACTTAAACTTCTTTTTTAATAAATTAATAAACAATTTAGAACTAGGGTTTTATTCAACTTTTAATTCCAATTAATTCTCTTTAATTTCATAAATCTAAAAACATAAAAAAATAAGTTCTTTTTCTCATTTAATAATTAAATCAATTTTCAATTTCATATTTAATTCCTTTAAAGGGTCCAACGCCCTCGCACTCGATTCTAAATTCCTTTCACGCATTTATTTTTATTTATTTTATGAATGTAATGTATTTGCCCCAAAGCCTTGTAATAGATAATTAGGACATTCACTTTCCGCGTTTTATTTATTCAAATCGGGTCTTGGTTTAATTTGGCGATGTAGACCCGCGCCTTGTAATAGCGTAGGACCTTTATTTTTCCGCATTTTAATTCCCGCACCCTTAACTGTTAATTATCACATGAAAGAATGTATGCCCAAATAAAATCAAAACGTAGCTCACCTAATGCATGACAAGATAAATAAATAACTGAAAATGACACACAAATCACACACCACTCCTAGGGTACGCCTCACTATTGCCTTGCCCCTCGAAACATGGTCGTCGAGTAGAGGACGTTTTAGTAAGTCCTCATGTCCATGAACATGGCATGGGGGTAGCTTCTAAGGTGTCCTACTATTGCTCTGGTGACCACACTGTCCCTAAACTCGAATTGACCCGAACACCTCCAACGGTGGTGCTACCTACCTCTCAATGGTGGGATGGCACTACCTTAAGGACATTTACACAGACTAATTCCTTAAGGTAGGTAGATGACTCGTAGATACTTTCTCTAATTCAAAACAAATCAAAAACTTCTTTTCACACCGACACTTTGCAAAAAGCTTTCAAAAAACAACTTTTCAAACACTCTTGAGGACTGATACAAGAGTCAATCTGAAACTTTCAAAGAAACTTTTTCAAACCCACTCACCTTGAAAAGAAAACAAACATTTTGAAAACACAAATGAGCAAGTATCTAAGAGCCCATGGATAACCATGGATAGAAAGGGTGCTAACACCTTCCCTTTCTATAAATCTACCTCCCGAACCCGAGAAACACTCTCAATAAGGAATTTTTCTGTGCTTTTGTCCTTTCCATTTGGAGAAAATAAAAGACGGTGGCGACTCTTGCTTCCGCGATATTTCGCGAACCAACGTTAAACAGTCAGTTCCAGATCCACCGATCACAGAACTGGCGACTCTGCTGGGGACCTTAAAGTGAGGTGTACCTTAGGATAGTTCATAACTGTGTTTTCAATTGTTGTGCTTTGTTTGCTTTACTATTGTGGGTTGCATCAGAGTTACATAGATCCTAACCCGGATCTGGGGATACCCTGTTAGGTAGCGTAAGCTGTGAGGGACTTGTCCGGCATAGACCGACATGGGTGAAGCAGTGGCTACGTTGGTGTGGCACCTTGGTCTGTATCGATATCCCTTGTGTTGCAACGAGGAGAATATGGGTCTTCTGAGGAGTCATTAAGCACCAACAGACCTTAGAACCTTAAATGACCCAACTTGGCCAATAGAACAATAGCAATATGCTACGCCCACTGAGTCTAAACTCTCGTGATGGTTCTGGCTGCAAGAAAAGATTGCGATGTTGGAGTTATGACCGATTGAGGGTAGTCAATGATATTGGGATCCTCTAAGAACCCGGTTACTTTTGATAGGACAGGTATGAACCAGCAAACTGAAAGAGGGTAATACCCAGTCCCCATGCTGGCCTGAACTCTAAGGGTTTATCTTGTGTGACTTGTGTGCCTTCCAACTTGACTACTTGCATGCTTGTTATCTGACACTTGAGTTTCTTGCAGGTTTTGTTTATAGTCCTTAATTGGGACTCATAACAGGGTTTACTTGAGTTTCTTGTAGGTTTTGTTTATAGTCCTTAATTGGGACTCATAACAGGGTTTACTTGAGTTTCTTGCAGGTTTTGTTTACAGTCCTTAATCGGGACTCATAACAGGGTTTACCTACGTTACCCCATGCATAGCATGACATCATACCATTGCATGCATCCTGCATGAAGACTAACCCATTTCAAGGATCTCAAGGGCTTGTGATGCAGGTGATGATGAACCAACTGTCCAGCAAGGGGCAAAGGGGATTTATTTTCCTCTAGACAAGGTTGTCAGTGGCTATGACCCACTAGATATGGTGAGCTTTGACCCTTGAAGAAGGACTCTCAGCAACATGAAGTTCCTTCAATCAAGCTACCGGATCCAAATTCTAACAAATTTTCTTGTTTATCCCGCGAGGTCCTTGAAAACATTACATGCATATCATACACATCATTGCATAACAGGTACCCTTGTTGCAGGTCACTTACCTTTCTCGCTGTTTATTTCAGCAATGGCTTCCCAACAAGATAACCAGGACCTTCTTGCTCAAGAGACTCGGTTCGGGGAAATCCTCCTGAATCTATCCAAGGGGCAGGAGGAGCTGAGAACACTTCTCATGGGGACTTTGGTCAGGAACAGCGCTGAGGACGAAGGGCTGAAACATTTGCAAGCTGAAGTGGATGCAATGAAAGCCCAGATGCTGGGGCAGGTGACTGCCATTCAAGGTTTAGCTCAAAGACAAGAAGAGCTCGGAGTTCTCATCAACCAACTGCTTCAGGGTAACCAACTGGGGCAAACGTCTAAGGGTAAAGAGTCAGTCATCATTCAACCATCTTTGAGACAAGGAGATAAGGGGAGAGCTCCTCAAATGGCTCCAGTGTCACAAATTCAGCATCAACCTCACCAGCTTCATCCAGACAAGCCCAGGAGGCAATTCACCCAGCTCAACATGTCGCTGTTTCAAGCTTTACAACGCCTTTTGAGATTGAATCTAATCACATTAAGGGCTCATCCCCGGAACCCCAACACATCATCTCCTACCTATCATCCCAATAAAAGGTATGCATACCACTCTGCCAGTCCAGGACATGATACAAATGAGTGTTGGGCTCTGAAGAACAAGATCCAGGACCTGATTGATGAAGGAGCATTGGAGTTCACACAAGATGGTCAGGCTGAGTTTTTTTACCATCCCTCCAAGGCTCACCATTTGAAGTAACAAGCCCTGAGACTAGAAAACTTTTGTTCATTAGAATTTTTCAAGTTGTAATTTTCTTTTGATTGTTCAAACATTTATTCATGTTAAACGTTGTTATTTCATTAATGCATCGCATATGTCTGTTTTGAAGCAATATATTCGCATTCGCTATACTCAAACTGCTTTCATTCTTTTTGATGTCAACTCCCAATTAATAATTCTAAGCCTCTTGAGGGAGGATGACGAAAACGATATCGCGATCTTTACAGTATGCTTTTGAACAGACCCCGCTGATGAGGTACAGGCATTGTTTCAATTCCTAAACACTGGAGTTATAAGGAAGATAATCCCTCGTCAACCCCTCTGAGCCAAAGAAGTAGGAGTTTTTCTTTTCAAAAAATTAAAACCCTTTATCATAACCTGGGGCAGGGTAGTTCCCTCAGTTGATCCAAGTGCATAACGAATGGCACTAAAGAGGTCCTTACAAAACAAAAGACAGTGATGGTTCCGAATGATCATAAAGACAGGCAGTCATTATATCTCAAAAATAAAAACCTAATGAGTCAAAACCTATGAAGGAGACTTACAAAACTGGGGCATCCCGCTGACTGTAATCACAAAAGAACAGTTCAGGAAAAAAAATAGGGATAACAGAATAAAAAAAAAAAGGGAAAAAGAAAGAGGTCTTACAAACCCTCAATAACAAAAAGGAATGACTGCCTATTCAAAATAAACTATCAACATCCGAACCATCACGGGAATATCAGGACAAAAACTCAAATAAGGTCTAACGCACGATCAGCTGAGTTTAGGATTGAAGAACATCACGAAGAGCGGGTGGGTACAAATAATTTGAGCCTCTATCCTTTGTTTCTTAAACCGTGAACCAGGCCACGTTATAACCCTCAAAAGTCCTAGCTGAAGCATGGGTTAGTTCGAAAGCATACTGTTACCAAAGGTATCCTGACTCCTTAAGGCTCGTGGTAAAATAACGAGTTGACACCACAATTTACAAAACTTGCTTGTTTTACTAAAAAATTCATTTTTAAAAAAAAATTTTAAGACAGACATAAGCTTTGCATTTTTGATATAGCATTGTTTGCATATGACTATTTGTTTGAACATCATAAGAGTTCGTACGAGGAATACCTAGTGAACAAAAGCACTTCCATTCAAGGGGCATGGCCTGATCATTGTCCATCATCTGGGGCAGTCCAGTCAAGATTCAAGGAATCTCTCAAGATGCCAAATAGCCAGGGGCAAACCTCTTCCTAAGCCACTTGGGGCATTGGACATGAATTCCCGGCAACAAATCTGGCATGATCAAACATCTTCTGGTGGCATGGCAAAACACTTCTAACAGGGGCAACTCCCTACATTCTGAGAGCATGGACATAGTCGAAAAAATACTGCGCATAATCAAAGACCCGCTAGGTTGACATACCTAGGCAAAAACAAGGGCTTCCCGGTGAACCAAAAGGGTTCGGGCAAAATAAGGGATGAAATAAAAAAAGATCTTGTACATCCGGCAAGTCGAAAACCTGAAAAGGCGACTTGGGCAAAAATGGGCATCCCGGTGGACTGAAAACCCGAAAGGGCGGTCCAGGCAAAAGTTAGGGATCAAAGCGTACGACTATGTCCTGTCATCTTGTCACCTGCCTACTAGAAGAAGGTTGGTCCATCAACAACTATCAGCAACTCACAGATCTTCCTCTCCCACCACAGAAACAGGGGCAGTAATGAGTCGTCCAAGCAATCTAATTGTTCTGTCCATCAAGGTATCAAGGTAGGTTCAGCTGAAGAACACAACCAGTATATCTTAAATCCCCAGAGTAAGACCAGAGTCTACAATTCTCTCCCCAAGCAGAGTTAGACCACTGTCAGCCTTAAGGAAGGTGGATTGTCCCCCCGAAGATCTCAGCATTCATCAGCGTAGTATACAAACATTCTTAACAAGCATCCCCGACAGTCTTGATCTAAGATTGTTCCCCGGCGGTATACCAGACATTCAATGGAGCCATTCCCCAGTGCAATCTGAAAGATTTCCCCAGGAAAGTTTGAATCCATCTCCCCAGCAGGAAGCTTATCCCCAGTAGATTCTGGAAGCTTCTCCCCCGCAGAGCACGAACGCGTCCCCCGGCTTTATTCAAAGGTTATTTCCCTACCAGGATATAACTGGGTTATCCTCAGCCAAAAGCCACGGAAAGATCGCCCTCGGCAAAGTCTTCTTATCCCCAGCGAAGTCTATTAACACTTCCAACATAACAACGGTATCCCCAGCGAAGTTACCATCAACATCCCAGCAAAGTACCTCTCTTCCCACAGAGTATTGTTCTCCAGCAAGATCGCTATAATAATTTTCTCCCCGCAGAGTAATCCATTCGCCAAGTTTATTCCCCAACGGAGTTATTTTCTCCTACCGGTATTCTTGCAACTATTATCCCCAGCGGAAACAACAAAGCATTATTCTCCAACATCAGCCCAGGATGTGACTTCCCGGCACCCGTCAAGGATTTACTTTCCTAGACAAAAACATACATTCATAAACATCGCATTTCTATACATTATAGCATGCATATATGCCTCATGAACATACAATCTCATTTATGTTGAGAACATCATGGCTTGATCCATATCATGCATTGCGTATGACTGACCTTTACCTTTCAGGAAAGATCTAGTTAAGTTCTCAGCTATGTCCAAAACCTTCTCTGGTTCAGTCAGATCGACCCTAAGATCTCCCTGATTCTTATCCAGTTGAAGATTCCAAGACCTCGTCTGGTTCAGTTAAATCGATTCTAAGATTTCTCTGATTCTTATCCAGTCAAAGGCCTTCTCTGGTTCAGTCAGATCGACCTTAAGATCTCCCTGATTCTTATCCAGTTGAAGATTCCAAGACCTTGTCTGGTTCAGTTAAATCGACTCCTAAAGATTTTCCTGATTCTTATCCCGTCAAAGGCCTTCTATGGTTCAGTCAGATCGACCCTAAGATCTCCCTGATTCTTATCCAGTTGAAGATTCCAAGACCTTGCCTGGTTCAGTTAAATCGACTCCTAAAGATGTTTCTGATTCTTATCCAGTCAAAGGCCTTCTCTGGGTCAGTTAGATCGACCCTAAGATCTCCCTGATTCTTATCCAGTTGAAGATTCCAAGACCTTGTCTGGTTCAGTTAAATCGACTCCTAAAGATTTTCCTGATTCTTATCCCGTCAAAGGCCTTCTCTGGTTCAGTCAGATCGACCCTAAGATCTCCCTGATTCTTATCCAGTTGAAGATTCTAAGACCTTGCCTGGTTCAGTTAAATCAATTCCTAAAGATTTCTCTGATTCTTATCCAGTCAAAGGCCTTCTCTGGTTCAGTCAGATCGACCCTAAGATCTCCCTGATTCTTATCCAGTTGAAGATTCCAAGACCTTGCCTGGTTCAGTTAAATCAATTCCTAAAGATTTCTATGATTCTTATCCAGTCAAAGGCCTTCTCTGGTTCAGTCAGATCGACCCTAAGATCTCTTTGATTCTTATCCAGTTGAAGTTATTCCAAGACCTTGTCCGGTTCAGTTAAATCGATTCCTAAAGATTTCTCTGATTCTTATCCAGTCAAAGGCCTTCTCTAGTCCAGTTAAATCGATTCCTAAAGATTTTCCTGATGAAGACTCAGTAGAAGACATCCAAGATTCTCTCATCGTTACTGTTGAGGTTAAATTCGCCTATGATTCTCTCATCGTTACTGTTGAGGTTGAAGTCATCTATGATTCTCTCATCGTTACTGTTGAGGTTGAAGTCATCCAAGATTTTCTCATCGTTACTGTTGAGGTTGAAGTCGCCTATGATTCTCTCATCATTACTGTTGAGGTTGAAGTCGCCTATGATTCTCTCATCGTTACTGTTGAGGTTGAAGTCGTCCAAGATTCTCTCATCGTTACTGTTGAGGTTGAAGTCGCCTATGATTCTCTCATCGTTACTGTTGAGGTTGAAGTCATCCAAGATTCTCTCATCGTTACTGTTGAGGTTGAAGTCATCCAAGATTCTCTCATCGTTACTGTTGAGGTTGAAGTCGCCTATGATTCTCTCATCGTTACTGTTGAGGTTGAAGTCATCCAAGATTCTCTCATCGTTACTGTTGAGGTTGAAGTCGCCTATGATTCTCTCATCATTACTGTTGAGGTTGAAGTCGCCTATGATTCTCTCATCGTTACTGTTGAGGTTGAAGTCGTCCAAGATTCTCTCATCATTACTATTGAGGTTAAAGTCGCCTATGATTCTCTCATCGTTACTATTGAGGTTGAAGTCATCCAAGATTCTCTCATCGTTACTGTTGAGGTTGAAGTCGTCCAAGATTCTCTCATCGTTACTGTTGAGGTTGAAGTCGCCTATGATTCTCTCATCGTTACTGTTGAGGTTGAAGTCATCCAAGATTCTCTCATCGTTACTGTTGAGGTTGAAGTCATCCAAGATTCTCTCATCGTTACTGTTGAGGTCGAAGTCATCCAAGATTTTCTCATCGTTACTGTTGAGGTTGAAGTCTCCTATGATTCTCTCATCGTTACTGTTGAGGTTGAAGTCGCCTATGATTCTCTCATCGTTACTGTTGAGGTTGGAGTCGCCTATGATTCTCTCATCGTTACTGTTGAGGTTGAAGTCGCCTATGATTCTCTCATCGTTACTGTTGAGGTAGTAATCGCCCCAGGTTCTCTCAGTGTTACTATTGAGATAGTAATCGTCCAAGGCTTTCTCATCGTCCCGTTGAGGTAGTAACCATCCCTGATTCATTCATCACCTTTTGAAGCTCCAGACTCGATTCCTGTATCTCGCTAGGGCACGTATGAAGAGGTTTAAGGATTCAATTCCTGTAATCAGTCAGGGCACATTTACACAAAGAATTTGAAGACCAACTCTTGTAACAGGTCAGGTAATCATATTTCTTTTTTCAGGTACGCAAGTTCTCGCTAAGGAATCTCTTACGCGATCGACACCCAGATGGCATCTATAAGCCCATCCACCTATCCATCACCTCTCAACATGGCATCTGTAAGCCCATCCTCCTATCCACTAATCTCCAAATGGCATCTTTAAGCCCATTTCCACCATCACACTACTATGTGAGCGCAAATTTCTGGGCACTCTAGTGTTCAATCATCTTCCACCTTCGGATTACGAAAGGCACGTCAGCCAATCTACATCCTCAGGTCTAAGAAGATTGAACAGGGGCAACTGTTGTACCCCAAAATTTGCCCTCCCATATTCTTCAAGATTTGCAAAGAGCATGCTTCAAGATCTCCCAAAGGTTGCACAGTTCAATGGCCTCCTAACAATCAGAAATTAGGGTTCTGGTTCAGGCAAAGAAGTTGAAGTTTCCAAGGGTCCAAACAAGTCCCACATGCCTATAAACATTGTCAAGCATCCATATGCCAAGTTTCAAGACTCATAGCACAAGATTGCACAGTCAAAAACCCTAATTGCCCTACAGTCAACTGCAGGGGCAAAATGGTCATTTGACAGTCAAAAGTCAAAATTTTTGGTCAACATCTTATTTTGAAGCCACAAACATCATTTGATCAATTCTTGATCATGACTCTCAAGGCATGGCTCAAAAAGTCTCAAGATGCAAAAGTTTCTATATTTGGACAGTTGAAAAAGTCAACTGCAAATTGACCAGGGCATAACTTCCACATGGTTTATCAGAAAATTTCCATCCAAAACTCATTTTGAAGAGAATGACATTTCCTACAACTTATCTTCACACTTCAAGTCCAAGAAATGCTCCCACAAAAAGTTATCAATCTCAACATTATATGTCATTTTCAAAAGTCAACAAAAAGGCACTTTAAGTCAAAGACCATAACTTGAGATTGGTAAATCAAAATGACATGGGACCAAAGGAATTGGTTAGAGGACTTCAAGACATTTCCAAAATGTCCAAAAACATGATCAAAGCTTAAAAATTGAGCAAGATATGCCTTGTGGAAGTTGGGAAATTTTTGGGAATTTTGAAAAGTCAACTTTGCTTCAAATGCCTCAAAATTGCTAATGGGCCTCAATTTCTTCCAAGAATCATCACCCAAAAGCTATGCACGACCCATTGATCCAAAGGGGAGTTATATTATTATTTTTAATTTATTAATTGAATTTTTAAATCTATTAATTCATTTAATTAAAATTAAATATGAGAAAAATACAAAGTGATGCATTTTTAATCTTTTTGATGCAGCAAATCCAGCTAAGACAAGGTGGCAATTCGTTTCATGTCCAAGAAAGGAAAATCTTCCATAATTGGCATGTTCTTCATGATGAAAAGATTGAAAAAGATATAAGGAAATCAAATTTTGAAAATCATTAAAGACAAGGCTTTGGGCTTGGATTGTTGACCAAAATCATTCCATATACATACACAAACCTAAACCTAATCAGAAGAAGAAGCAAAGCTGCGCTCAAAAACAAAAACAAACTTTGCATTTTTTCAAGAAAAAGTGAAAACTGAAAACATAGTTCCAGTGTGTTTCAAAGTCTACAAAGTATCCCAAAGGCTTGCTAGGACATTTTTGGACGTGCCTCAATCATTTTCCACTCTCCATACACAAAGAACTGTTGTTGGCATCCTTTGATTGAATTTTTAAGCCTTATACGTGAATCCACCATGGAAACTGCCTAGGGTTTCAAAGGTTTGAAATTGGGGTTTCTTCCCTGTGAAAAAATTGGACCATAAGACCAGCACTATTGGACTCGTGACCTTCATACGAACACAATCATCACCTCGCGCCTTTTTTCTTTTCCACTATGTGTTGTTCGCTATTTTTCGCAGGTACCATTTAGTGGGGGTTTAAAACCCCCGCTATCTAGTTTTTATTTTCAGGTAGAACGAAGAAGATGCTGGCGTGGCTGAAGATGGTTGGTTCGTTTGAATGTTTGGCGCGCTTCTCAGCATAATGGACGCTTTTCCCATATATTATTTTCTTATTATATTGTATATGAATAAACGTGATGGTTCAGTTGGCCAGGGATGTACGCTGCATGCACTGGGACCTGGGTTCGATTCCCAGGTCCCTCACTTCTTCAATATAATTTTTCTTAACACCTTTCCCTGCAGCGCTTCACCTAAGGTCCACCAAACGCCTTGCCTGCTTGATTGCCATGTGTCCCCTGGGATCCATCAAAGGGCCAGAGTGTGCTGACTACCATGGATGCTAGTCAACTATCCCACACGTGATCATTGAAAAGTCAAAAAAGGCCAGATTTCAGTGGGCCAGATTTCTCACAACATATCTCCAAATTGGGCAGACACCCCCCAATGTTTGTATATCTCTTAATCTCTTTTCTTTTCTTTTCTATTTTTTAATTCTTTTGATCTTTTTTTATTTAATTTACTTCAAATAATTAATTTTCATATAAAAATACAAAAAATCAGAAACTATAAAAAATAAAAATATGTTTATTTATTTTTTAATTCATCAATATTTTGTAAATAAAATTCTAATAATTAATTAGTTTAATTTTAGGTTTAATTCTAATTTTTTTTTAAACTAAAAAGTGTAGAAATTAGGTTTTTTAATACTTTTATTCTCTTTCTTTTTTTCATTATTATTAAGTCTTAATTATCTTGTAAATAAATATGCAATTAATTAATTAAGTTAAATTAGGTTAAACTTAAACTTCTTTTTTAATAAATTAATAAACAATTTAGAACTAGGGTTTTATTCAAATTTTAATTCCAATTAATTCTCTTTAATTTCATAAATCTAAAAACATAAAAAAATAAGTTCTTTTTCTCATTTAATAATTAAATCAATTTTCAATTTCATATTTAATTCCTTTAAAGGGTCCAACGCCCTCGCACTCGATTCTAAATTCCTTTCACGCATTTATTTTTATTTCTTTTGTGAATGTAATGTATTTGCCCCAAAGCCTTGTAATAGATAATTAGGACATTCACTTTCCGCGTTTTATTTATTCAAATCGGGTCTTGGTTTAATTTGGCGATGTAGACCCGCGCCTTGTAATAGCGTAGGACCTTTATTTTTCCGCATTTTAATTCCCGCACCCTTAACTGTTAATTATCACATGAAAGAATGTAATCCCAAATAAAATCAAAACGTAGCTCACCCAATGCATGACAAGATAAATAAATAACTGAAAATGACACACAAATCACACACCACTCCTAGGGTACGCCTCACTGTTGCCTTGCCCCTCGAAACGTGGTCGTCGAGTAGAGGACGTTTTAGTAAGTCCTCATGTCCATGAACATGGCATGGGGGTAGCTTCTAAGGTGTCCTACTATTGCTCTGGTGACCACACTGTCCCTAAACTCGAATTGACCCGAACACCTCCAACGGTGGTGCTACCTACCTCTCAATGGTGGGATGGCACTACCTTAAGGACATTTACACAGACTAATTCCTTAGGGTAGGTAGATGACTCATAGATACTTGCTCTAATTCAAAACAAATCAAAAACTTCTTTTCACACCGACACTTTGCAAAAAGATTTCAAAAAACAACTTTTCAAACACTCTTGAGGACTGATACAAGAGTCGATCTGAAACTTTCAAAGAAACTTTTTCAAACCCACTCACCTTGAAAAGCAAACAAACATTTTGAAAACACAAATGAGCAAGTATCTAAGAGCCCATGGATAACCATGGATAGAAAGGGTGCTAACACCTTCCCTTTCTATAAATCTACCTCCCGAACCCGAGAAACACTCTCAATAAGGAATTTTTCTGTGCTTTTGTCCTTTCCATTTGGAGAAAATAAAATACGGTGGCGACTCTTGCTTCCACGACATTTCGCGAACCAGCGTTAAACAGTCAGTTCCAGATTCACCGATCACAATACGTATTTCATAAACTTTTGAAATAGTTAAAATAATATATTGAGGCTCGATAGTATATTTATTCACCATATTCATATTGTATTATGGTATAACAGATGTAAACAATTTCAATAGTTTTCTTCTTCACCATCACCAAATTTTAGGTTACTTCATCACTAAGTAACTATGTTAAAAGACTATTAATTAATGACACATATTTCATAAAATTTTGTAATAATAAAATTTATGTAATGAGGCTCGATATTATATTTATTAACCATATTCATATTGTATTATGGTATAATAGATGTTAACAATTTCAATAGTTTTCTTCTTCACCATCACCAAATTATAGGTTACTTCATCAGTAAGAAACTATGTTAAAAGACTATTAATTAATGACACATATTTGATATACATTTGTAATAATAATATTTATATAATGAGGCTCGATACTATATTTATTCACCATATTCATATTGTACTATGGTATAACAGATGTAAACAATTTCAATAGTTTTCTTCATCTCTATCACCAAATTTTAGGTTACTTCATCACTAAGAAACTATGTTAAAAGACTAGTAATTAATGACACATATTTCATATACTTTCGTAATAGTTAAAATAATATATTGAGGCTCGATAGTATATTTATTCACCATATTCATATTGTATTATGGTATAATACATGTAAAAAATTTCAATAGTTTTCTTCTTCACCATCACCAAATTCTAGGTTAATTCATCAATAAGAAACTATGTTAAAACACTATTAATTAATGACACGTATTTCATAAACTTTTGTAATAATTAAAATTATATAATGAGGCTCGATAGTATATTTATTCACCATATTTATATTGTATTATGGTATAACAGATGTAAACAATTTCAATAGTTTTCTTCATCTCTATCACCAATTTTGAGGTTAATTCATCACTAAGATACTATGTTAAAAGACTTTTAATTAATTATACATATTTCATAAACTTTCGTAATAGTTAAAATAATATATTGAGGCTCGATAGTATATTTATTCACCATATTCATATTGTATTATGGTATAACAGATGTAAACAATTTCAATAGTTTTCTTCTTCACCATCACCAAATTTTAGGTTACTTCATCACTAAGTAACTATGTTAAAAGACTATTAATTAATGACACATATTTCATAAAATTTTGTAATAATAAAATTTATGTAATGAGGCTCGATATTATTTTTATTAACCATATTCATATTGTATTATTGTATATCAGATGTAAATAATTTCAATAGTTTTCTTCATCTCCATCACCAAATTTTAGGTTACTTCATCACTAAGAAACTATGTTAAAAGACTATTAATTAATGACACATATTTCATATACATTCGTAATAGTTAAAATAATATATTGAGGCTTGGTAGTATATTTATTCACCATATTCATATTGTATTATGGTATAATAGATGTAACAAAATTTCAATAGTTTTCTTCTTCACCATCACCAAATTTTAGGTTAATTCATCACTAAGAAACTATGTTAAAAGACTATTAATTAATGACACATATTTCATAAACTTTTTTAATAATTAAAATTATATAATTAGCCTCGATAGTATATTTATTCACCATATTCATATTGTATTATGGTATAATAGATGTAAACAATTTCAATAGTTTTCTTTTTCACCATCACCAAATTTTAGGTTACTTCATCACTAAGAAACTATGTTAAAAGACTATTAATTAATGACACATATTTCATAAACTTTTGTAATAGTTAAAATAATATAATGAGGCTCAATATTATATTTATTCATCATATTCATATTATATTATGGTATAATAGATTTAAACAATTTCAATAGTTTTCTTCTTCACCATCACCAAATTTAATGTTATTTCATCACTTAGAAACTATGTTAAATGACTATTAATTAATGACACATATTTCATATAATTTCATAATAGTTAAAATAACATAATGAGGCTCGATAGTATATTTATTCACCATATTTATATTGTATTATGGTATAACAGATGTAAACAATTTCAATAGTTTTCTTCTACACCATCACCAAATTATAGGTTACTTCATCACTAAGAAACTACGTTAAAAGACTATTAATTAATGACACATATTTCATAAACTTTTATAATAATAATTATATAATAAGGCTCGATACTATATTTATTCACCATATTCATATTGTACTATGGTATAACAGATGTAAATAATTTCAATAGTTTTCTTCATCTCTATCACCAAATTTTAGGTTACTTCATCACTAAGAATCTATGTTAAAAGACTAGTAATTAATGACACATATTTCATATACATTCGTAATAGTTAAAATAATATATTGAGGCTCGATAGTATATTTATTCACCATATTTATATTGTATTATGGTATAATACATGTAAAGAATTTCAATAGTTTTCTTCTTTACCATCACCAAATATTAGGTTACTTCATCACTAAGAAACTATGTTAAAAGACTATTAATATATGACGCATATATTATAAACTTTTGTAATAATTAACATTATATAATGTGGCTCGATAGTATATTTATTCACCATATTCATATTGTATTATGGTATAACAGATGTAAACAATTTCAATAGTTTTCTTCATCTCTATCACCAAATTTTTTATTACTTCATCACTAAGAAACTATGTTAGAAGACTATTAATTAATGATACATATTTCATAAACTTTCGTAATAGTTAAAATAATATATTGAGGCCCGATAGTATATTTATTCACCATATTCATATTGTATTATGGTATAATAGATGTAAACAATTTCAATAGTTTTCTTCTTCACCATCACCAAATTTAAGGTTACTTCATCACTAAGAAACTATGTTAAAAGACTATTAATTAATGACACATATTTCATAAACTTTTGTAATAATTAACATTATATAATGAGGCTCCATAGTATATTTATTCGCCATATTCATATTGTATTATGGTATAACAGATGTAAACAATTTCAATAGTTTTTTCTTCACCATCACCAAATTTTAGGTTACTTCATCACTAAGAAACTATGTTAAAACACTATTAATTAATGACACATATTTCATATACATTTGTAATAGTTAAAATAATATAATGAGGCTCGATAGTATATTTATTCACCTTTTTCATATTGTATTATGATATAATAGATGTAAACAGTTTCGATAGTTTTCTTCTTCACCATCACCAAATTTTAGGTTACTTCATCTCTAAGAAACTATGTTAAATCACTATTAATTAATGATACATATTTCATAAACTTTTATATTAATTAAAAGTATATAATGAGGCTCGATAGTTTATTTATTCACCATGTTTATATTGTATTATGGTATAACAGATGTAATCAATTTCAATAGTTTTCTTCATCTCTATCACCAAATTTTAGGTTACTTTATCACTAAAAAACTATGTTAGAAGGCTATTAATTAATGATACATATTTCATAAACTTTCGTAATAGTGAAAATAATATATTGAGGCTCGATAGTATATTTATTCACCATATTCATATTGTATTATGGTATAACAGATGTAAACAATTTCAATAGTTTTCTTTTTCACCATCACCAAATTTTAGGATACTTCATCACTAAGAAACTATGTTAAAAGACTATTAATTAATGACACATATTTCATAAACTTTTGTAATAATTAACATTATATAATGAGGCTCGATAGTATATTTGTTCACCATATTCATATTGTATTATGTTATAACAGATTTAAACAATTTCAATAGTTTTCTTCATCTCTATCACCAAATTTTAGGTTAATTCATCACTAAGATACTATGTTAAAAGACTATTAATTAATGATACATATTTCATAAACTTTCGTAATAGTTAAAATAATATATTGAGGCTTGATAGTATATTTATTCACCATATCCATATTGTATTATGGTATAACATATGTAAATAATTTCAATAGTTTTCTTCTTCACCATCACCAAATTTTAGGTTACTTCATCTCTAAGAAACTATGTTAAAACACTATTAATTAATGATACATATTTCATAAACTTTTGTATTAATTAAAATTATATAATGAGGCTCGATAGTATATTTATTCACCATATTCATATTGTATTATGGTATAACAGATGTAAACAATTTCACTAGTTTTCTTCATCTCTATCACCAAATTTTAGGTTACTTTATCACTAAAAAACTATGTTAGAAGACTATTAATTAATGATACATATTTCATAAACTTCCGTAATAGTTAAAATAATATATTGAGGCTCGATAGTATATATATTCACCATATTCATATTGTATTATGGTATAATAGATGTAAACATTTTCAATAGTTTTCTTCTTCACCATCACCAAATTTTAGGTTACTTCATCACTAAGAAACTATGTTAAAAGACTATTAATTAATGACACATATTTCATAAACTTTTGTAAGAATTAACATTATATAATGAGGCTCCATAGTATATTTATTCGCCATATTCATATTGTATTATGGTATAAAAAATGTAACCAATTTCAATAGTTTTTTCTTCACCATCACCAAATTTTAGGTTACTTCATTACTAAGAAACTATGTTAAAAGACTATTAATTGACACATATTTAATATACATTCGTAATAGTTAAAATAATATAATGAGGCTCGATAGTATATTTATTCACCTTTTTTATATTGTATTATGATATAATAGATGTAAACAATTTCGATAGTTTTCTTCTTCACCATCACCAAATTTTAGGTTACTTCATCTCTAAGAAACTATGTTAAAACACTATTAATTAATGATATATATTTCATAAACTTTTGTATTAATTAAAATTATATAACGAGGCTCGATAGTATACTTATTCACCATATTCATATTGTATTATGGTATAACAGATGTAAACAATTTCAATAGTTTTCTTCATCTCTATCACCAAATTTTAGGTTACTTTTTCACTAAAAAACTATGTTAGAAGACTATTAATTAATGATACATATTTCATAAACTTTCGTAATAGTTAAAATAATATATTGAGGCTCGATAGTATATTTATTCACCATATCCATATTGTATTATGGTATAATAGATGTAAACAATTTCAATAGTTTTCTTCTTCACCATCACTAAATTTTAGATTACTTCATCACTAAGAAACTATGTTAAAAGACTATTAATTAATGACACATATTTCATAAAATTTTGTAATAATTAACATTATATAATGAGCCTCGATAGTATATTTGTTCACCATATTCATATTGTATTATGGTATAACAGATTTAAACAATTTCAATAGTTTTCTTCATCTCTATCACTAAATTTTAGGTTAATTCATCACTAAGATACTATGTTAAAAGACTATTAATTAATGATACATATTTCATAAACTTTCGTAATAGTTAAAATAATATATTGAGGCTTGATAGTATATTTATTCAACATATCCATATTGTATTATGGTATAATAGATGTAAACAATTTCAAAAGTTTTCTTCTTCACCATCACCAAATTTTAGGTTACTTCATCACTAAGAAACAATGTTAAATCACTATTAATTAATGATACAAATTTCATAAACTTTTGTATTAATTAAAATTATATAATGATGTTCGATAGTATATTTATTCATCATATTCATATTGTATTATGGTATAACAGATGTAAACAATTTCAATAGTTTTCTTCATCTCTATCACCAAATTTTAGGTTACTTTATCGCTAAAAAACTATGTTAGAAGACTATTAATTAATGATACTTATTTCATAAACTTTCATAATAGTTAAAATAATATATTGAGGCTCGATAGTATATTTATTCACCATATCCATATTGTATTATGGTATAATAGATGTAAACAATTTCAATAGTTTTCTTCTTCACCATCACCAAATTCTAGGTTAATTCATCAATAAGAAACTATGTTAAAACACTACTAATTAATGACACATATATCATAAACTTTTGTAATAATTAAAATTATATAATGAGGCTTGATAGTATATTTATTCACCATATTCATTTTGTATTATGGTATAACAGATGTAAACAATTTCAATAGTTTTGTTCATCTCTATCACCAAATTTTAGGTTAATTCATCACTAAGATACTATCTTAAAAGACTATTAATTAATGATACATATTTCATAAACTTTGGTAATAGTTAAAATAATATATTGAGGCTCGATAGTATATTTATTCACCATATCCATATTGTATTATGGTATAATAGATGTAAACAATTTCAATAGTTTTCTTCTTCACCATCACCAAATTTTAGGTTACTTCATCACTAAGAAACTATGTTAAAACACTATTAATTAATGATACAAATTTCATAAACTTTTGTATTAATTAAAATTATATAATTAGGCTCGATAGTATATTTATTCATGATATTCATATTGTATTATGGTATAACAGATGTAAACAATTTCAATAGTTTTCTTCATCTCTATCACCAAATTTTAGGTTACTTTATCACTAAAAAAACTATGTTAGAAGACTATTAATTAATGATACTTATTTCATAAACTTTTGTAATAGTTAAAATAATATATTGAGGCTCGATAGTATATTTATTCACCATATCCATATTATATTATGGAATAATAGATGTAAACAATTTCAATAGTTTTCTTCTTCACCATCACCAAATTTAGGTTACTTCATCACTAAGAAACTATGTTAAAAGACTATTAATTAATGACACATATATTATAAACTTTTGTAATAATTAACATTATATAATGAGGCTCGATAGTATATTTATTCACCATATTCATATTGTATTATGGTATAACAGATGTAAACAATTTCAATAGTTTTCTTCATCTCTATCACCAAATTTTTGGTTACTTCATCACTAAGAAACTATGTTAGAAGACTATTAATTAATGATACATATTTCATAAACTTTCGTAATAGTTAAAATAATATATTGAGGCTCGATAGTATATTTATTCACCATATTCATATTGTATTATGGTATAACAGATGTAAACAATTTCAATAGTTTTCTTCTTCACAATCACCAAATTTTAAGTTACTTCATCTCTAAGAAACTATGTTAAAAGACTATTAATTAATGACACATATTTCATAAACTTTTTGTAATAATTAACATTATATAATGAGGATCCATAGTATATTTATTCGCCATATTCATATTGTATTATGGTATAACAGATGTAAACAATTTCAATAGTTTTCTTCTTCACCATCACCAAATTTTAGGTTACTTCATCACTAAGAAACTATGTTAAAAGACTTTTAATTAATGACACATATTTCATATACACTCGTAATAGTTAAAATAATATAATGAGGCTCGATAGTATATTTATTTACTTTTTTCATATTGTATTATGGTATAACATATGTAAATAATTTCAATAGTTTTCTTCTTCACCACCACCAAATTTTAGGTTACTTCATCTCTAAGAAACTATGTTAAAACACTATTAATTAATGATACATATTTCATAAACTTTTGTATTAATTAAAATTATATAATGAGGCTCGATAGTATATTTATTCACCATATTCATATTGTATTATGGTATAACAGATGTAAACAATTTCACTAGTTTTCTTCATCTCTATCACCAAATTTTAGGTTACTTTATCACTAAAAAACTATGTTAGAAGACTATTAATTAATGATACATATTTCATAAACTTTCGTAATAGTTAAAATAAGATATTGAGGCTCGATAGTTTATTTATTCACCATATTCATATTGTATTATGGTATACTAGATGTAAACAATTTTAATAGTTTTCTTCTTTACCATCACCAAATTTTAGGTTACTTCATCACTAAGAAACTATGTTAAAAGACTATTAATTAATGACACATATATTATAAACTTTTGTAATAATTAACATTATATAATGATGCTCCATAGTATATTTATTCACCATATTCATATTGTATTATGGTATAACAGATGTAAACAATTTAAATAGTTTTCTTCATCTCTATCACCAAATTTTTTATTACTTCATCACTAAGAAACTATGTTAGAAGACTATTAATTAATGATATATATTTCATAAACTTCTGTAATAGTTAAAATAATATATTGAGGCTCGATAGTATATTTATTCACCATATTCATATTTTATTATGGTATAATAGATGTAAACAATTTCAATAGTTTTCTTCTTCACCATCACCAAATTTTAGGTTACTTCATCACTAAGAAACTATGTTAAAAGACTATTAATTAATGACACATATATCATAAACTTTTGTAAGAATTAACATTATATAATGAGGCTCCATAGTATATTTATTCACCATATTCATATTGTATTATGGTATAACAAATGTAAACAATTTCAATAGTTTTTTCTTCACCATCACCAAATTTTAGGTTACTTCATCACTAACACTAGTGCAGAAATGACTTTTTACATCGGGTAAAATTGACTTTTTACATCGGTTTTGGATCCGATGTAAAGTCAGGTGATATAGTAAATCAGGGACTTTTTACATCGGTTCTGGGACCGATGTAAAAAGTCCCTTTTTTACATCGGTTATAATATCAGAACCGATGTAATAACCTGTTATTATGCACATTTTTTAAAAAATTGATCCAGTTTTTTACATTGGTTGGAAGTAATACCCGATGTAAAAAGTACCCTTTTTACATCGGTTATAATATATGAACCGATGTAAAAAACAATTATTATGCACATTTTTTAAAAAAATTGATCCAGTTTTTTACATCGGTTGGAAGTAATACCCGATGTAAAAAGTCCCCAGTGACGCGACTTTTTACATCGGGTATTACTTCCAACCGATGTAAAAAGTCCCTTATTGAAAGTTTTTACATCAGTTTTACTAATAACCGATGTAAAATGTATGAAATTTTTTTGGAATAGATTATTTATTTTCTGGGTTTCCCTATACAAATATAATTTGTACCCATTTTTTCATATTTTTCCAATATCAAACAGACTATATTTATGTCGCTATATAGATTTCATAGCTTTCCAACATCACATTTAGGACGATGTTTTCATATTTTTCACAACAAACTTACAAATTGAACAAACTTACAATTACAAACTTGTATTGCAAACTTGTATTGTATTACAACATACAAACTTACAATTACAAATTCTTAACAAAATATAAAACAATATTCAACTATTTATAAGTCTTTTTCAAAACTTACAATTACATAATATTCACAAAATATACATATACTAAAATATTCAACTATTTCTAAGTTTCCAAACTTGAATTACCAATATAAAATCTTCGGTAGACAACACCAAAATCATATTGCCTGACAATAAATAATAACAATTAACATCAGCAAAAAAATCAAGAAACTCAACACATGAGCAAAAACCACATGTATTGTGCAAAAACCACAACTTATACAATTCTATAAAACTCACCAGCTAAACTTAAGTTCCATGTAAGTCAAAGAAACATTTTGCCCAACGAAGTCGCAAATCATACAAATCATCTGGTGTTAATTCTGTTGGGTCATCAAATACCTATAATACATAAATATAACAATATAGAGTTATTTTTTAAAAATTCATATTAAGTCGAAAAACAAAAAGTAAAGACCAAAGTAAAGTTATTTTTAGTACCTGCATCCAATTCTCGGTTATATTAGCAGAGACAATATCCAACATATTTTTCATCACATAGTATCCACAATCATTAGAGTTATGTTGTTGCCTTGTCTACAATTGAATGACATAATTAGTGAATATTTATCGTATATATTTAACTATAGAATTATAATTTACATCACACTTACATTGGGATGAAGCCATGTAGCCTTTTTTCTATTTCCATTTGCCATTTGATGAATCCCAAAAGAACTAATACAGAAAGATATAAACATCACATAACTAAATATACTCGCCAATGAAAAATCACATAACTATTAGTTGTCATTGAAAGTCATATGAAAGATAAACTTACTTTGTAATAATTTTCTTCGTGTTCTGGTCAATTTCCCGATGAAGTGAACAAAATACGACAACTAAATTGTCTCTTGGACACATGACTATTAATTGCCAATGTCTCCTGTACGTGTGTGTGGAAACAGAAAAGTCGCATAAAATATATATGTTATCAAAATCAAAATTAAATAACATAAAACACAATTTCATAAAAATTCTTACCCATGAATTAATGGTAGTAAGTGGCACGCTCTGTTTTCATCACGTAACTTTTCTAGCACGTAATTTTTAACATCTTCTTGAGATTTCGCTACATTATCATTATAAATAGACCTAGCAGGGTCCATAAATCCATATAATTCTGAAACGGAATTCTCAAGACAAACACGATGAATATACCTGAATAGTTTTAAAATTAACATTAGAATCAAAGTGATGAGAGATATAACATATTAATAGAGATTGACTTTAATAAAACAATAAAATTTACTTACGTGCACCAAATTTGAAGAATAGACACGTCAAGCCAATGACCTAAACCCACCAATAACTCTCTGATACATTTAGCTGAAACATAAAAATTAGAGACACTCGCACAATGACTTAATTGTATTGCCAAATGGTTATCATCCAATTTCAAAACCATGAGTAACAATCTCTGAACATCATCAACTTCCACGTCTTTTGTGCTCTCTTTTGTGCTTCCCTTTGCAGCTGAACAACTTCCTTTTCCGCTTCCATCAATAATTTCCAATTTTTGAATGCATTTAATATCACCTGTGCTTTGTGATAAACCCATAGACTTAAGTGTCTCCATTAATGATTGCTGAAACATCTTACGCTCTTCAACCAACTTTTCTTCAAGTTCAGCTCTAAGTTTTGTTTCCAATATTGCAAGTTGTTCATTTACGTCGATATGTTGACTTTTTCTTCCAAAGTAAGTGCTTTGTTTATGGTGTTTTCCAACACCACGGACACGACCTCCATGCTCAGATGTTCCAATGGCTAATGATAAGATATCGTTACGTCCATCTGGAACAATTGCACCTTTTTCAGCTTCTTGAACAAGAGAATCCTACAAAATGCAAAAACATCAATTAATCAATCACAAATATAATTATACTTTGTAATAATTTTTCGTTGTTTACTTACAATTTTTTGGGCAACCTCTTGTGTAGATTTTGATGTGTATTCTCCTCCTTTCTTTTGTCGTGCTCTCTTCCATAACTCATGGCGTGATGGTGGAGATTGACTATCATTATCATCTAATGTGGAATTATCTCTCGATGATGACTTTTCTTTCATAATTTTCTCCTCAAGTAAGCGATACCCTCCACGAGACAATACATGTGGGTATAAATTCTTGGCCACATTATCCTTACCCTTCTGACTTTTTTCCTATTATAAACTCAAACAAATAATTAATCACTAAATATAATAAAAATGTTATGCACACAAAAATATATAACTCCTACTAACCTTAAATTCAGGGGTATCTCGAATCTTGAGAAACTCTTTCCAGGCGTCTTCTGTAATAAAGTTATACTTGACATATGGAGGAGGATCATTTTCTATGGGATGATGAATATATCTATCTGTGAGTTGTGTCTTAAAACCTCTCCATCGCTCTCCCGCATATTTAATCCATTCTTTCTTCAACCTATCATTCTTTGGATCTTTACATTCTGGAATAGTAAAATGAGCCTACAAATGTAGTATATGTCATATGTTGTTAATTAGTATATGATTATAAAATATAATAAAGTATTGTATTTAAAATACCTGAATATCAGTCCAAATAGCATCTTTTACGCCTTCATCTACTTCTTTCCAATCATTTTTCACAATGCTACAATACTGTCGAGCAAGAGATGCTATATAACTCTTGAAATTTGTAGCATTTTTACCAACACCAATACATTCATAGGTTCTTGCATTAAACTCGACCTTTATCTTTTCACCTGTTTGATGAACTTTGTCAATTTGTGTCATTAAAGTGGGACCTCTAACTCTTCTTTTATTGGGGTTTGAATCACCCATGTATCTGTTTACACAAAACAAAAATAATTAGAAATAATATTAATCACAAAATAAAAACAATTAGAAATAAAATTAAGCACAAAATAAAAACAATTAGAAAATAAAGTAACATGGAATTAACTTATACAAAAAATATTACTAGTCCTCCCATATCCCTTCTTCATGGTCCATGCGAATAGCATGCACATCATCCCCTTCATTTTCTTCAGTGAATGTAGTCACATTTGTTGAGAAAGGATGAGTTTCAGAAATATCAAGGTTCTCATCATGATTTTCGTCACTATCATGGACCTTTCCTTGTAAAACCACTGACCACTTTTTATTAGAAGGATCTGTGACATAAAACACTTGTTTTGCTTGAGATGCCATGATGAATGGTTCGTTCGCATAAGCTAACTTGCTAAGATCAACCAGTGTAACTCCAAATTCATCGATTCTGACACCACTGTTGATATCAATCCATTTGCATTTAAATACAGGAACTTTAAACACAACATAATTAACTTCCCAAATCTCTTCAATCACCCCAAAGTACGGTGTAGATGCCATAACCGGGTTTTTATCTTTAGCACTAGAGAAGTGCATGGACTCGGCCACAATCATTACCCCACTATTTTGCGTGGTACTACGGTCATCCTTTGACTTTGTATAAAAAGAGGTTTTATTAATATCATATCCACTCCAAGTTATTAGGTTACATTTAGGCCCATAAGACAACCACTTAATTGTATTAGAAACACTATCTTCATTAGCAATTCTTTCTTTAAACCACTCAGTGAAACTCTTATTATGCTCTTTTAACAACCCTCTTTCATTCATCTTGGGGTACTTTTTCTTTACGATGCTTTTGTGAGCAGATAAGTAAGGTTGAACTTCATCTATGTTATTCAATATATACAAATGCGCTTGAACAACCACATCAATACTTAAGCTCTTGACTTTTAAACCTTGTGTACCCACACCCTCATATCTTCCATCATGACGAGACTTAGGAACCCCTACAACATCCACTCCTGACAAATAGTTAGAACAAAACTCAATTGCTTCTTCTGCAATGTACCTCTCAATAATCGATGCTTCCGGACGGTGTGGGTTTTTTGTATACCCTTTTAGAATCTTCATGTATCGCTCTATTGGATACATCCACCGTAAAAAAACTGGACCACATAATCTAATCTCCCTTACTAGATGAACAATCAAGTGAACCATAATGTCAAAAAATGAAGGAGGAAAATACATCTCTAATTGGCATAAGATAACTGCAGCCTCATTTTCCAAATCGTCTAACTTTAGTGGATCAATGGTTTTACAACAAATTGCATTGAAAAATAAGCATAACCTAGTTATGGTCTTCCTTACGTTGTTAGGCAATATCCCACGAATAGCCAATGGTAGTAGTTGTTGCATTAAGACATGACAGTCGTGAGATTTTAAGCCAACTAATTTAAAATCTTTAACTGATACAAGCCTCTTGACATTTGATGAGTAACCATGCGGCACTTTGATACTTTGTAAACACTCACAAAAACTTGTTTTCTCTTTTTTAGACAAAGTGTAGCAGGCAGGAGGCAAATATGTCTTGTTACCTATATATTGTGGGGTTAACTCTTCTCGTATACCCATCAAACCCAAATCCAGACGAGCATTAATACCATCTTTTGTCTTGCCTTGAATGTTGAGAAGTGTTCCGATTACACTATCGCATACATTTTTCTCCACATGCATCACATCAATACAATGTCTTACATCAAGACTAGACCAATATGGAAGATCGAAGAAAATCGATCTCTTTTTCCATACATTTTTCACAGTAGATCGTTTTTGGTACTTTCCAAAGATAACATCAAGTCCCTGTTGTCGCTGATAAACTTCCTCTCCAGACAAGGGCTTTGGAGCAACACCATGCTCTTGTTCCCCATTGAAAGCTTTCCGCAATCTACGATATGGATGATAACGTTTTAGAAATTTTCGATGCCCGAGATAAACGGTCTTCTTTCCTTTTTCAAGCTGATGGTAACAAGTGTCTTTTTCACATATAGGACATGCATTATGCCCTTTAACTTTATACCCAGACAAATTACCATATGCCGGAAAATCATTGATGGTGCAAAACAACATGGCACGCATATTGAACTGTTCGCCAGAATACGCATCAAAAACATCCACCCCTTCATCCCACAACACTCTTAAATCATCAATCAGTGGACTTAGATAAACGTCTATGTCATTTCCTGGTTGTTTTGGGCCCGATATCATCATCGATAACATAATATATTTACGCTTCATGCACAGCCTAGGAGATAGGTTGTAAATCATCAAGAGAACAGGCCAAGAACTATGGTTAGTACTCAGATTACCGAACGGATTCATTCCATCAGTAGCAAGTCCAAGTCTAAGGTTTCTCGACTCTTTGCCAAAATTTGGAAACAAAGAATCTATTTTCTTCCATTGCAAAGAATCAGCTACATGACGAATTTGTCCATCATATTTTCTTTCTTCTGCATGCCATCTAAGATTCTTTGCGTCATCTGCATTGGCGAATAATCTCTTGAACCTTGAAATTATTGGTAGGTACCATACCACTTTCGCAGGAGGACCCTTTTTTACCACCTCATCATCAATTGACTCACCATCTTTCTTTTTGTAGCGTGAAGCCTTACACTTTGGACAATGATTATACTTTTCATACTCTTTTCTGTATAATATGCAATCATTAGGGCATGCGTGTATCTTTTCATACTCCAAACCCATTGGACACAATATTTTCTTCGCCTCGTAATAACGACTTGGCATTACATTACCTTCTGGAAGCATTTCGGTCAACAATTCAAGTAACTCGGTAAAACTTTTGTCAGTCCACCCATTCTTTGCCTTCAGATTAAATAATTTTAACACGGCTGACAGACGTGTAAATTTTTTGCATCCCGGGTACAATGGTTTATCCTTGTCATTGCATATAGTATCATACGTATGTGCCCTCTTAAACGAATCTTGTCCAATATCACGCATCATGTCTTCTAGATGATCATCCATTTCTACACTAACACCATCTCTTTGAGACACGTTTGACTTTGCTACTACTTCACCGTGCCATATCCATTTTGTATAACTTTGACAAATCCCTACACAAATTAGATGATCCATGATTTCTTTCTTACTACGTTTTGGTTCTTTATTTGCACAACGAATACATGGACAGAGAAAAAGCGTAGGAAGACTTTTGTCAGCATTACTTTCAGCAAACTGTAGAAATTCCATCACTCCATGTTCGTACTCGTCACTTAATCGATTAGCTCTCATCCAACTACGATCCATAACTATGTTCACACGGAGGAAGGTCTGACGAACGGTGTGTCCGCGGCTGTGCTACTTCACGGAGATTCCGAGATTGCAAGTTGCGCTGCTTCGCGGAGAAAGACAAATAGAATCAAATTTCAATGGCAAGGTGATAACTCTATTAACAATTTATTACTAATTGTTATTATTTTTACACTTTGCACCACTAATACATAACTGATTCTCACTGGTTTCCTTTTCTAATAATTTCAAAACGATCACCATATATTCAATTTTTGTCTCAGAACCTGTAAATACTTAATAATATAACAATCTTCATGTTTCACTCTTCACCATCATGATCATGAAATTTCACACTGCACAAACACTAACATACACCATATTTTCTTGAAACAAGTAGCTTGTTGCATTAGTTAAAGTTACTAAGTTTAGTATCTATAAACATGTATAACTTTATCTTAAGGAAGAACCATAGAAATTTAAACTATCGTATACTAGCCAACTGCATAATATTGATATGTAATGTAACATAGCGTAAATGCATAAAAATGCTGAAATTGTAATGAAAAAGAAAATGCAAAAAAAAAAAAAGAAATATAATTAGAACGAACCCCAGAATGATTTGCAGAATGATTTGCAGAAGACGGGACTGATGAATCGGCAACGAGGAAGCAGTAGAATGGGTGTTGGAGGCGGTATGCGTCGCGGAAGTGGTGTTGGCGGCGACGGTGTAGGCAGCGACAACTATTTAAAATTGTTATCGCAAAATAAAAATTGATTAAAACATGAACAAACCCCCACAAGCAAGAATAACATATTAACATGATAATGACATTGAAACTTCAACCAAATTAAAATCAAGTGAACATATTATTAAAATCTCATTCAAATTTAAAACAAGCGTAAAAAACAACCTCGCAACACGATCACAAGCACATTGACAAACCGAAACTCCATTATCAACTTCAAAATACCGATGTCAAACTATAATTATCATATCATCAAAGTTTATCTTTCGATTCCAAACCAAAAATCTCACAAATATATGAATAGAAATGAAATGTATGATCAGAAATGCAGCAAAACTTCCACTGTCAAACCAACAGAATATCAGCTATTCTCGCTCGAAAATATCAGACTCAAACAGCATATCTAACTTGTTTCCCAGAACAGAAACACAATTTAAACAAATTACTACACTGATGAAAGGAAATCGAGATTTACCGATAATGACGAAATCGCTGTGATGCAAAGGAGTTTGCGACTGAAATCGACGCGGCGAACTGAACTGAAATCGCTTTACTAGCTGAGATGTCGCGAAGCAAATGAACAGTAGGCGGAGGAAAATGGGTCGGAATCGGCGAATGGTAGGCGGAGGGATGAACGTCGCGCGAAAAAGGGTCGAAAATGGGTCGGCGGCGAACGTGACCAGTAGCGGCGAATCGTCGGCGAAGAACGGGTCGTGACAGTCGGCGAAAGCGGGTCGTGACAGTAGGCGGAGGAAAATCGTCGAAAATGGGTCGTGACAGTCGAAAATGGGTCGGCGAAAATGGGAGGGATGAAGCGGCGGTCGGCGAAAATGGGTCGGAAAATGGCAAATGAACAGTTTTCTGGAATAAAAGAAAATTCTGTTTATAACTTTTTACATCGGTGGAATATTTGACCGATATAAGGGGAAGGCTTTTACATCGGTGGAAACTTCCACCGAAATAATAGGTCTTTTTTTTTTTTAAATAATGACTAGGCTTTTACATCGGTGGAAACTTCCACCGATTTAATAGGTTTTTTTTTTTTTTTTAATAATTCTTAGGCTTTTACATCGGTGGGATACTTGACCGATATAATAGGTTTTTTTTTTTTTTAAAATGATTCTTAGGCTTTTACATCGGTGGAATAATTCACCGATATAATAGGTTTTTTTTTTTTAAATAATGCTTAGGCTTTTACATCGGTGGGAACTTCCACCGATTTAATAGGTTTTTTTTTTTTTTAAATGATTCTTAGGCTTTTACATCGGTGGAATATTTCACCGATATAATAGGTTTTTTTTTTTTTAAATAATGCTTAGGCTTTTACATCGGTGGGAATATCCACCGATTTAATATGTTTTTTTTTTCCACGTTTTTATTAATTTTCAATATAATTTATATATTAATTCAAAGAATCATTTTTTACATCGGTTCGTCTTTAGACCGATGTAATAGCTTTCTTATATTTTTTTTAACTTTTTTGTCACCTTGTTTCTTATTTACAAAAATGCCACCGTGTTTTTTTTTCTGGAAATCTTTTACATCGGTGGATGAGATTACCCGATGTAATAGGTGACGAAAAAAATTTTTTCCCTTATTTTTTATATCATTGGAAATAAATACCTGATGTAAAAAGTTTGTTAACTGTATTTTTTACATCACCTATTTTGATACCCGATGTAAAAACCTTTTCTCAAATGTCTTTTTTTTAGTAGTGTAAGAAACTATGTTAAAAGACTATTAATTGACACATATTTCATATACATTCGTAATAGTTAAAATAATATAATGAGGCTCGATAGTATATTTATTCACCTTTTTTATATTGTATTATGATATAATAGATGTAAACAATTTCGATAGTTTTCTTCTTCACCATCACCAAATTTTAGGTTACTTCATCTCTAAGAAACTATGTTAAAACACTATTAATTAATGATACATATTTCATAAACTTTTGTATTAATTAAATTATATAATGAGGCTCGATAGTATATTTATTCACCATATTCATATTGTATCATGGTATAACAGATGTAAACAATTTCAATAGTTTTCTTCATCTCTATCACCAAATTTTAGGTTACTTTATCACTAAAAAACTATGTTAGAAGACTATTAATTAATGATATATATTTCATAAACTTTCGGAATAGTTAAAATAAGATATTGAGGCTCGATAGTTTATTTATTCACCATATTCATATTGTATTATGGTATACTAGATGTAAACAATTTTAATAGTTTTCTTCTTCACCGTAACCAAATTTTAAGTTACTTTATCACTAAGAAACTATGTTAAAAGACTATTAATTAATAACACATATTTCATAAACTTTTGTAATATTTAACATTAAATAATGAGGCTCGATAGTATATTTATTAACCATATTCATATTGTATTATGGTATAACAGATGTAAACAATTTCAATAGTTTTCTTCTTCACCACACCAAATTTTAGGTTACTTCATCACTAAGAAACTATGTTAGAAGACTATTAATTAATGATACATATTTCATAAACTTTCGTAATAGTTAAAATAATATATTGAGGCTCGATAGTATATTTATTCACCATATTCATATTGTATTATGGTATAATAGATGTAAACAATTTCAATAGTTTTGTTCATCTCTATCACCAAATTTTAGGTTACTTGATAACTAAGAAACTATGTTAAAAGACTATTAATTAATGACACATATTTCATATACATTCGTAATAGTTAAAATAATATAATGATGCTCGATAGTATATTTACTCACCATTTTACTATTGTATTATGGTATAATAGATGTAAACAATTTCAATAGTTTTCTTTACCATCACCAAATTTTAGGTTACTTCATCACTAAGAAACTATGTTAAAACACTATTAATTAATGATACAAATTTCATAAACTTTTGTATTAATTAAAATTATATAATTAGGCTCGATAGTATATTTATTCATGATATTCATATTGTATTATGGTATAACAGATGTAAACAATTTCAATAGTTTTCTTCATCTCTATCACCAAATTTTAGGTTACTTTATCACTAAAAAACTATGTTAGAAGACTATTAATTAATGATACTTATTTCATAAACTTTTGTAATAGTTAAAATAATATATTGAGGCTCGATAGTATATTTATTCACCATATCCATATTATATTATGGAATAATAGATGTAAACAATTTCAATAGTTTTCTTCTTCACCATCACCAAATTTAGGTTACTTCATCACTAAGAAACTATGTTAAAAGACTATTAATTAATGACACATATATTATAAACTTTTGTAATAATTAACATTATATAATGAGGCTCGATAGTATATTTATTCACCATATTCATATTGTATTATGGTATAACAGATGTAAACAATTTCAATAGTTTTCTTCATCTCTATCACCAAATTTTTGGTTACTTCATCACTAAGAAACTATGTTAGAAGACTATTAATTAATGATACATATTTCATAAACTTTCGTAATAGTTAAAATAATATATTGAGGCTCGATAGTATATTTATTCACCATATTCATATTGTATTATGGTATAACAGATGTAAACAATTTCAATAGTTTTCTTCTTCACAATCACCAAATTTTAAGTTACTTCATCTCTAAGAAACTATGTTAAAAGACTATTAATTAATGACACATATTTCATAAACTTTTTGTAATAATTAACATTATATAATGAGGATCCATAGTATATTTATTCGCCATATTCATATTGTATTATGGTATAACAGATGTAAACAATTTCAATAGTTTTCTTCTTCACCATCACCAAATTTTAGGTTACTTCATCACTAAGAAACTATGTTAAAAGACTTTTAATTAATGACACATATTTCATATACACTCGTAATAGTTAAAATAATATAATGAGGCTCGATAGTATATTTATTTACTTTTTTCATATTGTATTATGGTATAACATATGTAAATAATTTCAATAGTTTTCTTCTTCACCATCACCAAATTTTAGGTTACTTCATCTCTAAGAAACTATGTTAAAACACTATTAATTAATGATACATATTTCATAAACTTTTGTATTAATTAAAATTATATAATGAGGCTCGATAGTATATTTATTCACCATATTCATATTGTATTATGGTATAACAGATGTAAACAATTTCACTAGTTTTCTTCATCTCTATCACCAAATTTTAGGTTACTTTATCACTAAAAAACTATGTTAGAAGACTATTAATTAATGATACATATTTCATAAACTTTCGTAATAGTTAAAATAAGATATTGAGGCTCGATAGTTTATTTATTCACCATATTCATATTGTATTATGGTATACTAGATGTAAATAATTTTAATAGTTTTCTTCTTTACCATCACCAAATTTTAGGTTACTTCATCACTAAGAAACTATGTTAAAAGACTATTAATTAATGACACATATATTATAAACTTTTGTAATAATTAACATTATATAATGATGCTCCATAGTATATTTATTCACCATATTCATATTGTATTATGGTATAACAGATGTAAACAATTTAAATAGTTTTCTTCATCTCTATCACCAAATTTTTTATTACTTCATCACTAAGAAACTATGTTAGAAGACTATTAATTAATGATACATATTTCATAAACTTCTGTAATAGTTAAAATAATATATTGAGGCTCGATAGTATATTTTTTCACCATATTCATATTTTATTATGGTATAATAGATGTAAACAATTTCAATAGTTTTCTTCTTCACCATCACCAAATTTTAGGTTACTTCATCACTAAGAAACTATGTTAAAAGACTATTAATTAATGACACATATATCATAAACTTTTGTAAGAATTAACATTATATAATGAGGCTCCATAGTATATTTATTCACCATATTCATATTGTATTATGGTATAACAAATGTAAACAATTTCAATAGTTTTTTCTTCACCATCACCAAATTTTAGGTTACTTCATCACTAAGAAACTATGTTAAAAGACTATTAATTGACACATATTTCATATACATTCGTAATAGTTAAAATAATATAATGAGGCTCGATAGTATATTTATTCACCTTTTTTATATTGTATTATGATATAATAGATGTAAACAATTTCGATAGTTTTCTTCTTCACCATCACCAAATTTTAGGTTACTTCATCTCTAAGAAACTATGTTAAAACACTATTAATTAATGATACATATTTCATAAACTTTTGTATTAATTAAATTATATAATGAGGCTCGATAGTATATTTATTCACCATATTCATATTGTATCATGGTATAACAGATGTAAACAATTTCAATAGTTTTCTTCATCTCTATCACCAAATTTTAGGTTACTTTATCACTAAAAAACTATGTTAGAAGACTATTAATTAATGATACATATTTCATAAACTTTCGTAATAGTTAAAATAAGATATTGAGGCTCGATAGTTTATTTATTCACCATATTCATATTGTATTATGGTATACTAGATGTAAACAATTTTAATAGTTTTCTTCTTCACCGTAACCAAATTTTAAGTTACTTTATCACTAAGAAACTATGTTAAAAGACTATTAATTAATAACACATATTTCATAAACTTTTGTAATATTTAACATTAAATAATGAGGCTCGATAGTATATTTATTAACCATATTCATATTGTATTATGGTATAACAGATGTAAACAATTTCAATAGTTTTCTTCTTCACCACACCAAATTTTAGGTTACTTCATCACTAAGAAACTATGTTAGAAGACTATTAATTAATGATACATATTTCATAAACTTTCGTAATAGTTAAAATAATATATTGAGGCTCGATAGTATATTTATTCACCATATTCATATTGTATTATGGTGTAATAGATGTAAACAATTTCAATAGTTTTGTTCATCTCTATCACCAAATTTTAGGTTACTTGATAACTAAGAAACTATGTTAAAAGACTATTAATTAATGACACATATTTCATATACATTCGTAATAGTTAAAATAATATAATGATGCTCGATAGTATATTTACTCACCATTTTCATATTGTATTATGGTATAATAGATGTAAACAATTTCAATAGTTTTCTTTACCATCACCAAATTTTAGGTTACTTCATCACTAAGAAACTATGTTAAAAGAATATTAATTAATAACACATATTTCATATACATTTGTAATAATTAAAACAATATAATGAGGCTCGTTAGTATATTTATTCACCATATTCATATTGTATTATGGTATAATAGATGTAAACAATTTCAATGGTTTTCTTCTTCACCATCACCTAATTTTAGGTTACTTCATCAATAAGAAACTATGTTAAAAGACTATTAATTAATGACACATATTTTATATACATTGGTAATAGTTAAAATAATATAATGACGCTCGATAGTATGTTTATTCACGATATTCATATTGTATTATGGTATAATATATGTAAACAATTTGAATAGTTTTCTTCTTCACAATCACCAAATTTTAGGTTACTTCATCACTAAGAAACTATGTTAAAAGACTATTAATTAATGACACATATTTCATAAACTTTTGTATTAATTAAAATTATATAATTAGGCTCGATAGTATATTTATTCACAATATTCATATTGTATTATGGTATAACATATGTAAATAATTTCAATAGTTTTCTTCTTCACCATCACCAAATTTTAGGTTACTTGATCACTAAGAATCTATGTTAAAAGACTATTAATCAAAGACACATATTTCATAAACTTTTGTAATAATTGAAATTATATAATGAGGCTCGATAGTATGTTTATTCACCATAATCATATTGCATTATGGTATAACAGATGTAAACAATTTCAATAGTTTTCTTCTTAACCATCACAAAATTTTAGGTAACTTCATCACTAAGAAACTATGTTAAAAGACTAGTAATTAATGACACATATTTCATATACATTCGTAATAATTAAAATTATATAATGAGGCTCGTTAGTATATTTATTCACCATATTCATATTGTATTATGGTATAATAGATGTAAACAAATTCAATAGTTTTCTTCTTCACCATTACCAAATTTTAGGTTACTTTATCACTAAGAAACTATATTAAAAGACTATTAATTAATGACACATATTTCATAAACTTTTGTAATAATTAAAATTATATAATGAGAATCATTAGTATATTTATTCACCATATTAATATTGTATTATGGTATAACAGATATAAACAATTTCAATAGTTTTCTTCATCTCTATCAAAAAAATTTTGGTTACTTCATCACTAAGAAACTATGTTAGAAAACTATTAATTAATGATACATATTTCATAAACTTCCGTCATAGTTAAATTAATATATTGAGGCTCGATAGTATATTTATTCACCAAATTAATATTGTATTATGGTATAATAGATGTAAACATTTTCAATAGTTTTCTTCTTCACCATCACCAAATTTTAGGTTACTTCATCACTAAGAAAGAATGTTAAAAGACTATTAATTAATGACACATATTTCATATACATTGGCAATAGTTAAAATAATATAATGAGGGTCGATAGTATACTTATTCACCATATTTATATTGTATTATGGTATAATAGATGTAAACAATTTCAATAGTTTTCTTCTTAAACATCACCAAATTTTAGGTTACTTCATCACTAAGAAAATATGTTATAAGACTATTAATTAATGACACATATTTCATATACATTCGTAATACTTAAAATAATATAATGAGGCTCGATAGTATATTTATTCACCATATTCATATTGGATTATAGTATAATAAATGTAAGCAATTTCAATAGTTTTCTTCTTCACCATCAGCAAATTTTAGGTTACTTCATCACTAAGAAACTATGTTAAAAGACTATTAATTAATGACGCATATTTCATAATTTTTTGTAATAATTAAAATTATATAATGAGGCTCGTTAGTATATTTATTCACCATATTCATATTGTATTATGGTATAACAGATGTAAACAATTTAAATGGTTTTCTTCAAGTCTATCACCCAATTTTTGGTTACTTCATCACTAAGAAACTATGTTAGAAAACTATTAATTAATGACACATATTTCATATACATTCGTAATACTTAAAATAATATAATGAGGATCGATAGTATATTTATTCACCATATTCATATTTTTTAAGGTATAATAGATGTAAACAATTTCAATAGTTTTCTTCTTCACCGTCACCAAATTTTAGGTTACTTCATCACTAAGAAACTATGTTAAAAGACTATTAATTAATGACACATATTTCATATACATTCGTAATAGTTAAAATAATATAATGAGGCTAGATAGTATATTTATTCACCAGATTCATATTGTATTATGGTATAAAAGATGTAAACAATTTCAATAGTTTTCTTCTTCACCATCACCAAATTTTAGGTTACTTCATCACTAAGAAACTATGTCAAAAGACTATTAATTAATGACACATATTTCATATACATTCGGTAAACTAATATAATGACGCTGTTGGCTCTTAAATTCGACACCCTTATTTCATTAATATTAGCCATTAAAGCTGAAGGTTGTTTTCGATCAGCTGGGTCTGTCGAAATGCCCATCGAAAGATGACGCTGTACTTAGAAGATTTCTTCCAAGGGAGAAGTTGGTTGCTTTCGACGTCGAAGGTGTTTCTCGTCGAAGATGCTTCTCGACGAAGGTGTTCGATGGTTTAGAGTGGAACGGTTTGAAATTCAAGCATTTGGAGGGAAAACGGTTTCCAGCGGTTACCAAGTGCAACGTGCAAAGATCTGGAGCGTCGAACGTTGAGAACGTGCCAAGTGGGATCATCTCGAAGCAGTGTAACTGCCCGACGGTTACTTGGGATGTTTTAGTATAAATAGTAGTACTTCACGCAGTTTCTCGCGTGTGTTCACAATTATATACAAAGTCACTCATATAGATTCGAGTACCCAGCATGTGAGAAAGAATTGTTGAGAATGTATGTGTGAAACACCACCTTTATTAATCAAAGTCATTTACTTTTTCCAGAAACTTTACTTGCTTTATTCTTTACTTTCCCTGTCGAAGTCCTTTACTTCAAGCCTTCATTTATTTTACCAAGCCTATTTCTTCATGCAATTTACTTAAAGCCTCTTTATTTTATTGTCATTTAACCATTATCCAATTTAATCAAAACCTCGAAATCAACCTATGTCTTAGGATCAATCTGATCGATCCTGCGAGTAACCAAATAAGTAACCATTTGGAGGATCAGCGGTTGTTTACCAATAACCATGGTAAACAAATTGGCACACCTGGTGGGACTGTGTGTTGATTTTTGAAAATAATCTCATCCTTTTCGAGGAGTGTTGCATGTTATTGAGAAGTGGTAGAATATACACTAACGATACCAATACTGCCAGAAGAAGGGAAGAGATGGCGAATCCGCCAAACAATAACGAAATCCCACAAACGAATGTGGGAGCAACGGTTATCCCGACCGTAAGTGAAGCGATAACCGCTGGTTCAACACCAGCAGTAACGGTCACAGCAACGGGGCCATTACCTCCGTTCACAGGCCCCAGAGTGCCTTTGGGAACTCCCCCACCAAGGGGAAATTTAGGCACAAGGCCTTTTGTTCCCCCAGGATTTATGACAGGCGGTCATAATCGAGAACCACTCTATGGCATGCCAACTTCTGACTTAGCTAGCCTGACGAATGCTGCGTCCACTTTTTCAGACCCTTTAGTGAGTGCCTCTTCGCCACTCCAAGGCTCTAGAGTAGGTATGGCGAATAGAAATAGGACCCAACTCTTAGGAGGAACGTCCCAAGTAGCACATGGCCTTACAAATGCCTCGACAGCAGTCTTGAGGCAACAAATGGATGAAAGCAACCATGATATGGTTCAAATGTTGGCACAAACTTTAAGTACAGTGCTGAACCCTCTAATACAAAACACTACTCAATCGAATCAGCAGATGACAGCGCAAATGACGCGTTTGGCTGATTTCTTTGGAGTACCCCAACCTATTCGACAACCCCAAAGGGCGCAAATAAGGGGAAACCAGGGTGTATTCTTAGAGGAAGAAACCACCATCAACCAAGTCCAACAGCCTGTCGAAGAAAACCTTAGGGCACGATTGGAGCAACCTGTCGAGGAACCTAGGGTAATAACCCCAGAGGTAAGGTTAGTTAACAGAAACCAAAATGCTGACGAAGTGGTTCAGCATATCCAATACCAAAACATGGGTTTGGAAAATAATCTGGCAACCATGATCGAAAGGATCATGACTCAAAATGGGATGAACATGGGCTTTCGAAGGCCCAACTTCACATCCCCGTTGTCAGAATCCGTGTTACAAACAGACTTACCTCCTAGATGTAAAGTCCCCAAATTCACTAAGTTCTCTGGGGACACGACAGAATCTACTGTCGAACATGTGGCGAGATACTTGATCGAAGCAGGAGATATTTCGAATAACGAAAACCTGAGGATTAAGTACTTCCCAAGTTCTTTAACAAAGAACGCTTTTACTTGGTTTACAACTCTCCCCCCCAATTCGATCCATCATTGGACCCAGTTGGAAAGATTGTTCCACGAGCAATTCTACATGGGGCAAACCAAGATAAGCCTGAAAGAATTGGCCAGTGTAAAGAGACGTTTCACTGAACCTATAGATGAATATCTAAATAGGTTTAGGTTGCTTAAAGCGAGATGTTTTACACAAGTGCCGGAACATGAGTTAGTCGAAATAGCCGCAGGCGGTTTAGATTATTCCATTAGGAAGAAGTTAGACACCCAATACCTGAGAGACATGGCCCAACTGGCCGATAGAGTTCGACAGGTAGAACGCCTCAAAGCTGAAAAAGCAAAGGCAACGAAAACTCATAAGAGAGAGAGGATAGCGTATGTTGAGATGGATGACGAAGATCCAGAATCCTTCGACGATACTATAACTGTCGAAGAAGGAGAAGTCGATTTAGCGGAACTAAAACAAGGGCCACCATACTCTTGCAAACTGTTAGTCCCCTCAAGTGGGAAAAATCCCATTGGTCCAGAAAGTACCAACGATAGGTTCCCCAAAAAGACTTATAGTTTTGACATCACAAAATGTGATGAGATCTTTGACTTGCTTGTAAAAGATGGCCAAATAATAGTACCCCCAGGGGTAAAAGTGCCTCCTCTTGATCAAAGAAAGAAGAGAGGTTTTTGTAAATATCATAATTTTTTGGGCCATAAAACTTCTCAATGTTTTCTTTTCAGGAATCTTGTGCAAGACGCTATCGAAGAAGGGAGGTTGAAGTTTGCTGACAAGACCCCCATGGTTGTCGACTCAAATCCGTTGCAGGCTGAAGCCCACTATGCTGAGCCTTCTGAGGTGAACGTGATCAAGGCATCCAGGAGCCAGTCGAAGAGGCCAGGAATCACAATGGTCGAAGTCTCAAAGGACCATATCAACATGCCAATCTTTGGCAGTTTTTCTGGGAATTTATCCAGAAAGACAATTGAAGCAGTTCAGAAAGCGGTCGAAAGCCCAAAGCTGGAGACCGTTGAAGCACAAAAAACTGGACCAAAACCCAGTTCTCACTTGGCCACAGTTCAAGGCCAGACGGAGAATTTGGAGATTTAAATGAAGCAGTTGACTCTTGCCAACAAAGAGACAATGAATGTCAACATGGTCGAACTCTCTGACCCAAAAGCATCAGAGGAGGCCATGAGGCAAGAACAAGCCAACAAGACTGCTTTCCCTCGGGAAAATGAAAATCTGGCAGATTTCCTGCAAAGATGCCAGAAAAAGAAGTCAGAGGTGATGCTGTGTCCAAGATGCAGTTCGATCTTTGACAGAAAAGCTGCTGAGCATATTCAAGGCGTAAGAGCAGCAAATAAGAGAAGGGAAAATGTTGATCTTCGACATGACCCTAGAAGAGCCTCCCAAAGAGGTTCAAACCAAGAAAATAGGCCATTGACTTTCAGGCCTCCAACTAATGTGCCAGTAGATACCTGGTACAAAACATCTGGTCGAAAGAGGCCGAGTGAGGAGAGATGGCACTCTTTCGACGTGCCAAGGGGTTCATCTTTAACACAAAAGAAAGAGCCTCAAGTTGCTGCACCTAAAGTTGCACAAGTGTCAAGCAACTACAAAGGGAAAAATCCCATGTCTCGATCTCAATGGAGGAGATACCAAAGGAGACGAAAAGCTGAGAGGGAGGCTGCCAATGAACCAAAGGCAGAAACCAGTTCAAATGTTCCTCTAAGGAAGCAAAGGAAACCTCTGGAAAGAGAGCCAGTAACCAACAGGCTAGTTTGGCCTAACCAAGGTGAAATTGAAGACGAAGATGGTTCTGAGTCTGATGATACTTTGGACATAATGGTGAATATAGTCTCAGTGCTGCCCAGAGAATTCAACCGACAGGTGGAGGTCGAAACAAGTGAATGGGAAGTGGAGCAAGAAATGGCCAAACATAGGCCAGTGTGCTATTTCGTCATGGACAATGGCACTACTGAGGAACAAAATGGGTTCTTCGAACCACCTACAGAGGCGATGAAAAATCACCTCAAGCCTTTATTTATAAGGGCTAAACTCGAAGAAACTACAGTGAATAAAATCTTGGTGGATTGTGGGGAAACCATCAACATTATTCCTCACTCTATGCTAAGGAAAATTGGCAAAAGGGATGAGGACATTAAGCCTCACAACATGGTCTTGTCGAACTATGAGGGCGGCATAGGGACCACTATGGGCGTGATCCAACTGGATATCAAGGTAGGATCTATCCTTCGACCAACAATGTTTATGGTCATATCGGCCAAACCTAACTACAATCTTTTGTTGGGCCGTGAATGGATTCATGGTGTTGGAGTTGTGCCATCATCAATGCACCAGAGGCTGCTCCTATGGCGTCCAGATGGGATGGTCGAAAACATAGAGGCAGATCAAAGCTAATACCTGGGCAAAGTGAATCACCTAGGGCTGGCAGATTTCGACAAGAACTTGGCTCACATAGGGCCATGTCCAACACCTGACTTCGACTTGGTGCCAGCGCCAAATACTTTTTGTTCCCTATACCTGCACCCTGAGCATGGTTTTCAATGGGACAGAGAAGACTTGTCCCACATAGACTTCAGTGGGTTAACTGATATCCAACCAACTGGTTGGGGAAGTGAATTCAGTGATAATGACTGAGTCACAATCATTGAAGCGAATTTCGGCTTATGTAGCCGAAACAAAGATGATAACGGCTCTTGAAGCCGAAGTAAAGTACATGGCCTCACAGGCCAATGATCAACAGTTATCTGCTACAGGTCCAGGAAAGGATTTTGACCCAGAACCCCCTGATATCATGCCAGAAGGAATGCAGGAACAGAGGCTCGACACCATCTATGACGATGAGCCTTTGGGCTTCGAAAAGGACCCCTTGGCGAACAACATTAAAATGTTAGCGCAAGATCCTTTAGAAGAAATCAACTTAGGCGAAGGGTCAGAGAAAAAGCCAACTTACATCAGCGCCAAAATTGACCCAGAACTTAGGTTGGAAGTAATCCAATTGTTGAAAGAGTTCAAGGACTGTTTTGCATGGGATTACGACGAAATGCCTGGTCTCGACAGAGGATTGGTAGAACTTCAGTTGCCAATCAAACCTGGGAAGAAGCCAATCAAGCAAAGTCCAAGACGCTTCGCTCCAGAAATACTGTCGAAGATCAAAACGGAAGTCGAAAGACTACTGAAGTGCAAATTCATACGCGTTACAAGGTATGTCGAATGGATTGCAAACATTGTGCCAGTAATTAAGAAAAATGGTACATTAAGGGTGTGCATAGATTTCAGAGATTTGAATGCTGCTACGCCCAAAGATGAATATCCTATGCCTGTGGCGGAAATGCTAGTCGATTCTGCCGCTGGCTATGAATACCTGAGTATGCTCGATGGTTATTCAGGATATAATCAAATATTCATTGCTAAAGATGATGTGTCGAAAACAGCTTTTCGATGCCCTGGGGCCCTAGGCACTTACGAATGGGTAGTGATGCCTTTTGGCCTAAAGAACGCTGGGGCAACATACCAGCGAGTGATGAATTCTATCTTCCATGATTTTATTAACACTTTTATGCAAGTATATATTGATGACATTGTTATAAAATCTGTTTCCAGGAAGAATCATATTGACCACCTTCGACAATCATTCGAAAGAATGAGAGAACATGGTCTGAAGATGAACCCTTTGAAGTGTGCATTCTGTGTGAAAGCTGGAGATTTCTTGGGCTTCGTTGTCCACAAGAAAGGAATCGAAATCAACCAGAATAAGACGAAGGCTATTCTGGAAGCGAAAGCGCCATCGAATAAGAAGGAACTGCAATCTCTGTTAGGCAAGATAAATTTCTTAAGGAGATTTATATCTAACCTAAGTGGGAAAGCTCAGGCCTTTTCACCTTTACTTCGACTGAATAAAGAGGGGTTCGAATGGGGGCAAGAGCAACAAGAAGCCTTCGACAAAATCAAAGGGTACCTCACTAAGCCACCTATTTTGGTGCCTCCTTGTAGCAATAGGAGTATGAGATTGTACATAGCTGCATCCGACAAAACTTTGGGAAGCATGTTAGCCCAAGAAGATGAGAATGGAGTCGAAAGACCCATCTACTATCTTAGTAGAGTTTTGAACGATGCAGAAACTAGATATAGCGAAGTTGAAAAATTGTGTCTATGTCTGTATTTCTCTTGTACAAAACTCAAGCAATATATAAAACCAGTTGATGTGTATGTTTCGTCTCATTTTGATGTTTTCAAGTACATGTTGTCGAAACCTATCTTGCACAGTCGAATTGGCAAGTGGGCACTAGCATTAACTGAGTACTCCTTGACCTTTATGCCTCTTAAGGCAGTGAAAGGACAAGTGGTTGCAGACTTTATAGTCGACCACTCAATTCAAGTTGAGGATATTAATTATGTGGAGATAGAACCTTGGAAATTCTACTTCGATGGTTCCAGCCATAAAGATGGAACGGGAGTAGGAGTCTTGATCATTTCTCCAGAAAAAATTCCAACAACATTCAAGTACAAGATATCAGGTTCTTGTTCGAACAATGAGGCTGAGTATGAAGCTCTAATTACTGGCCTTGAAATATTGTTGGAATTGGGGGCAACTCGAGTCGAAATAATGGGAGACTCAGAGTTAGTCATTAAGCAAGTCACAAAAGAATATAAATGCATAAGAGAAAATCTCATTATGTACTTTGTGATAGCAAATCGTTTATTGAAAAATTTGAAATGGTCAATATTCGACACATACCCAGAGTGGAAAATCAAATAGCCAACGATTTGGCACAAATTGCATCTGGGTACAAGATTTCAAAAACGAGATTACAAAGAGCAATCGAAGTTCGAGAAAAGATAAAAGCAACTTGTCTATCACCAACAGACTTGGAATCGACAAGACTAGGATATGCTGATCAAAGTAACTTCGAAATTTCGTTCATAGATAGTTTGTCAGAACAAGATTGGAGGAAGCCCATTGTGGATTATCTTCAAAATCCAGGAACTTCGACAGAACGAAAAACAAAGTACAGGGCGTTGAGTTATGTACTCATGGGTAATGAGTTATTTAAAAAGACACATGAAGGGGTATTGCTAAAATGCTTAAGTGAAACTGAGGCATACATAGCCCTTTCGACTACGCACGCTGGAGCATGCGGGCTCACCAAGTAGGCCATAAGATGAAATGGTTGTTGTTTCGACAAGGACTATACTGGCCCACTATGCTGAAAGATTGTGTCGAGTTCGCTAAAGGTTGCCAAGAATGTCAAGTCCATACAGGCATCCAACATGTACCAGCAAGCGAACTTCACTCGATAGTGAAACCTTGGCCCTTTAGAGGATGGGCGTTGGACCTCATTGGAGAGATTCGACCAGCATCATCAAAGAGTCAGAAGTATATATTGGTAGGCATTGATTATTTTACTAAGTGGATCGAAGTTATCCCTTTAGTCAATGTAGACCAAGAAAATGTCATTGAATTTATTCAAAAGAACATTATCTTTAGGTATGGAATCCCTGAGACTATAACTACTGATCAAGGATCAGTTTTCACTGGTCTAAAGATGCAGGAATTCGCTCAGGAAACAGGTTTCAAACTCCTAACATCAACGCCTTATTACGCACAGGCAAATGGTCAAGTCGAAGCAGCGAACAAAGTAGTGATTGGCTTGATAAAAAAGCATGTTGGGAAGAAGCAAAAAAATTGGCATAAGACGTTAGACCAGATTTTGTGGGCTTGTCGAACGTCCCCAAAAGAAGCCATAGGTACAACACCATATAGGCTAACTTTTGGCCATGACGCAGTGTTGCCAGCAGAAATTTGTCTTCAATCTGCAAGGGTTCAGAGACATTATGATATTCCCTCTGAAATTTATTGGAATATGATGTTAGACGAACTAGTGGATTTAGACGAAGAAAGATTGCGCGCTCTTGACCTACTCAGGCTTCAGAAGAAAAGAGTAGAAGACTCTTATAATAAAAAGGTGAAACCTAAGGTATTTTCGCCTGAAGAACTAGTTTGGAAGGTGATTCTTCCCATGGATCGAAGGGATCGAAGCATGGGAAAATGGTCACCCAAATGGGAAGGACCATTCAGAGTTATCCAGACTTTTTCTGGTGGAGCCTATGAAGTCGAAGAGCTAGGTGAAGATAAAAGGCTTTTGAGAGTAAATGGTAAATATTTGAAAAAGTACAAACCTATACTCCAAGAGATAAAGATAAAATAACAAGTAACGACTAAATTAACCATAAAAAGCCAAAATGGAAATTTTTTATAAATTAGCCAAAATGGCAATGTTGTCGAATACATATTACAAAATATGGTTAAAAGGCTGAATCAATCAGAAGGGAATGGAGTCCTTGAGTCGAAGGTATTTCGTTTGCTGCAGCTCCAATCTTTTGTTGCACAAAGCATTCGCCTGCGCAAGCTTGGCAATTTGATCGTCGAAGGATTGAGCTTTCTCAGCAAATTCCAGGCCTTGTGTGATTTCAGCTTGACTTTCGGTGTCTGGAACAGTCGAGAGAAGTTCCTCCTTGCGCTTAGTATTGGCATTTATCTTAGCCTCTATTTCTTCGATTTGCGCCTGGAGGGAAGCATTCTCTCGATCGATGGCATCAACTTCTTCTTGTTTAGATGCTTTTTGCTTCGACAACTCCGCAATTCGAGAAGTTGTCTTTGCTACAGCAGTCCATGCAGAAGAGCTTTTGCCATATAACACTTCAAGCTGGCTATTAAAGCCCCTTTGTCGCCGATAATCTGCTGAGACTTGATCAATAATAGAGTGTAACTCCATGATAAAGCCTGAAACTTCTGGAGGCACAGCTAACAAGTCTACGGCATTCAAAACATCCCTCAAGTATGATGGAGCAGTAGGGTCCCCCTCCAAAGCTTTCATCAAGTCCTTCTTGAAAAACTGAGCCTTAACCTTCGTCAAAGCCTCATCGAGAGGAGAAGTTTCAGTGGACTTCCCCGACAGAGTAGGAACCTCCTGACTAGCATCAGACGAACTTTTGCTCTCGATGATGGCGTTCAGATAGCTAACAGGATCAGTTTGCTTCAAGAGTTCTAAGTCCTCTTTCGACCTATGCTTTGTTGAGGTAACAACCTTTGCAACAGCATTGTCTTGGGTTTGAGGCTGTTGAGTAGCGTTTGCCTCGACTTGACTCTCTTCGACTCGGACTGCGGCAGTACCAGCGTCATCATGGTTCCCTTCGCCAGCGTCACCTTGATCCTTTTCGCCAGCGTCACCATGATCCTTTTCGCCAGCGTCACCACGGTCCCCTTCGTCACGATTCTCTTCCGACAGATCCACCACCTGAATCTCTTTTGGTTGTTGCTCTTCTGTTTGTGGATCTTCTGCTGGTTTTTCTGCTGTCTCAGCATTGGCTTCATTTATTTCAGTATTGGCTTCATCGTTCGCCAAGTCTTTTTCTTGTGGCCTGCTGAGTTCAGCAGACTCCAATGTTTCAGAAGTCCTTGGCGCTGAGCTTTCAGTGGTGTCCTGAAAAGAGAAGAAGAAGAATCTTCTAAATTCGAAAGAGACATAGTCGAATGTAGGTATCGACACCTGAGTTACAAAGGGATCAAAGAGATTACCTGTAAAGTAGCTTCAGCCCCAGGGCTGGAATTGTCGCTTTCGATAGGTTTATTGAGAAGAACGTTTAATTCCTCCTCCGTTGGCTCCTCAATGATTACTGGAGGTGGCCTGGGCTTTCTCCCAGCAACCTTTATTCTAATTGTTCGACCAGCAGCCTCAGGAAGAGGAACGTCCTTCTTCAGCTTTCGCCTTTTTAGAGGAGCAGGGGGAGAATCATCTTCTTCGTCACTCCCGGATTCGACCGTCAGTGTTGGCCGTTTCTTGGGCGAGGGTGCCTAAAAAACCATTTGGAGTTCGATTTAGCAGTTGCGTCGAAAGTCAAAAAATTAAAGCCAGAAGAAAATAATGAAAGTCTGGTTACCGATGCGAAAGGTCTTTTCGAAGGGCCTCCCCCCTGTTGGTTTGTTGTGGTCTTCGTCGGCGCTATAGTCTTCGACGGCGGTGGAGGTTTTGGTAAGGGGCCTCCTCCTTGTTGGCCTTCTGCAGCCTTCTTGGCTGCAGGCTTTCGAACAACTGAAAGTAGACAAAATAATTAACAGGCTAGCAGTCGAAAGAGAAAGACAAAGTAATTTGGAAAGATGAACTTACATTTCTTTATTTTGTCCAAGACAAGGACAAAAGATTTCTGAAGCTCATCCACGAAGTCCTTCTCGTCGAAAAACTCCTCAGCGTAGTAACTTTTCCACCACTCCTCGAAGGATGGTGAGCAAAGAAAGTTAGGCTGATAGTCAAACAACGAAAGAACTGTTCGACCAGCATATCTGCTGATATGCTTAGTGGCAGCTTCTTCAGTGTAGTCGTTGCAGAAGTATAACATAGACTTCTCCCTGGGAAAAATTGGAGAAGGTAGTGTTTGAATAATACCAAACTGGCGAGACACCAGGTTTGGTTGATACGCAATCAGACTCAGGTGAGTCTTAGAGCTCCTGAATCGAAGGGGCATTATTCTTGGTGTGAGAAATGCCTCCCACATTGTTGTATGTTCGTCAATCTGAGGACCACTCGACGTCCTCGGATGTGGCCTTGTGAACCACTCTGGGCCAACCTTCCGTCGAGCAAACGGAGCCATGGTCGAAACAAACTCTTTCCTTTTAGCAAACATCAGAACGAAGTTTGTGAAAGTTTGTTGAAGCTCCAGCCCATCTTCCGTTGGAGTCAACAAGGCCAATCTGGTGCCTTCGACGCGTCTGTTTGCTATTTCTGGAGCCTGCTCATTTATTTGAATCTTCTTAGGCAAGAAAGACTCGAAGGTGGCATTGAGCCACAGCTGAAGCAGCCAAAAAGGTCCAGCAAGCAGCATACTGGCTCTGTTCTCTATGATCTTCAGAAGAGTCGCTCCGTTGCTAATCGACTCATACAGACTCGCCAAAATCAATTCTGCCAAACAGATATTTTGGCCATGGTGGAGTTGAGTGGCGGGAGTGACCATCTTCTTGGTCACCTGTAAGGACTTGGAGCAAAACACGAAGCGTGTCAGCCATAAGGCCAGAAACGCAATATGTTCGACATCCGACACAGCATCTGTCGACCTATCGTGGTAGTGATTGATGAAGGTGGTGTAGGTTGGTTTTGTGGCAGAGAATCCAATCTGATCCTCCGACATTTCCTCCGGGTCGAAGTAGTCCCCAGTGGGTCGAAGGCCAGTGATGGCGGCCACATCGAAGAGTGTGGGAGTCAACATTCCACAGGGAAGATGGAAGGTGAAATGGGTATAATCCCAGAAGAGTAAAGAAGCTATCAACATCTCTGGGGAATAGTTAAGACCTGTCTTCGACAGCATAACCAGGTCGAATATCCCCATGTCTTTCCAGATCGAAGCCTGGCGTTTCTCCATTTTTTCCAGCCAAGCACTATAATCAGGAGTAAGGCTAGGGCCATACCTGAAAGCCCTAACACCTTTGTTGAAGAAACGGAGGTCGATTTTCTCTTTAGCAGGATCTTCATTATCCTCTGCATCTTTCTTGGAGCATCCAACCGGTTTGAGTCTCTCAAGTACCGGAAAGTAACTTTTGATCTTCATGGCCTCAACAATGCTTGGGTACAATGGGCCAGACATAGCAAAGATTTGGTTGGAATATCCAACCGGAATCATGAGGTGGCGTGAGTAAGCATCACGTACAACATGTCCAAAGGCTCAGGGACCCTTCGTTGGCCCGTGGGAGTCACTACGGGAGCGGTCGAGAAAACCCTAGGTTTGACATTTCCAGAGGGAGTGTTGGCGCTAGGAGCGTTGGAAGAACCAGATGCCATTGTTGGTAACGAGGTTGAAGACGAAGTGAAGAACAAGAAGTTTGCAAAAGTTGACAAGAGTTTGTATGCAAATGAGGAATTCTGAAAGCAAGGTAGCGTAAAAAGTCCCACAATGGGTACTTACTGCTATTTATAGTAGTGGGGGAAATCCCCAAATTCGAGGACATTAAATGACATTTAATGTTACAGAAGGTAGTGGGACACGTGGCGTCTCCCTGTTGTTGTAGCTGTTCTGCAGAAATGGAAGGGTGCAGCGTGCGCCCTCGTTTTTGGGAATTGTCATGATGACAATTTGTGAAAAGACGTTTGGCACACTGCACGCCGTACTGGAGTGACGTCTTAGGTACGGATGAATGATGACTTTTCCTTGGGATTGTCAGTGGTTGGTAGAAGACAACAAAAAGTGCACAATTTAATTTGTGACTAAGAATGAAAAGACAAGTGTCGAATGGCGTTTCAAAGAATGCCTTTTTCTTTTCAGAGTCGAAATAAGGCATTCTTGGGGGGAAATTTGTTGGCTCTTAAATTCGACACCCTTGTTTCATTAATATCAGCCATTAAAGCTGAAGGTTGTTTTCGATCAGCTGGGTCTGTCGAAATGCCCATCGAAAGATGACGCTGTACTTAGAAGATTTCTTCCAAGGGAGAAGTTGGTTGCTTTCGACGTCGAAGGTGTTTCTCGTCGAAGATGCTTCTCGACGAAGGTGTTCGATGGTTCAGAGTGGAACGGTTTGAAATTCAAGCATTTGGAGGGAAAACGGTTTCCAGCGGTTACCAAGTGCAACGTGCAAAGATCTGGAGCGTCGAACATTGAGAACGTGCCAAGTGGGATCATCTCGAAGCAGTGTAACTGCCCGACGGTTACTTGGGATGTTTTAGTATAAATAGTAGTAGTTCACGCAGTTTCTCGCGTGTGTTCACAATTATATACAAAGTCACTCATATAGATTCGAGTACCCAGCGTGTGAGAAATAATTGTTGAGAATGTATGTGTGAAACACCACCTTTATTAATCAAAGTCATTTACTTTTTCCAAAAACTTTACTTGCTTTATTCTTTACTTTCCCTGTCGAAGTCCTTTACTTCAAGCCTTCATTTATTTTACCAAGCCTATTTCTTCATGCAATTTACTTAAAGCCTCTTTATTTTATTGTCATTTAACCATTATCCAATTTAATCAAAACCTCGAAATCAACCTATGTCTTAGGATCAATCTGATCGATCCTGCGAGTAACCAAATAAGTAACCATTTGGAGGATCAACGGTTGTTTACCAATAACCACGGTAAACAGACGCTCAATAGTATATTTATTCACCATATTCATATTTTATTATGGTATAATAGATGTAAACAATTTCAAGAGTTTTCTTCACCATCAACAAATTTTAGGTTACTTCATCATTAAGAAACTATGTTAAAAGAATATTAATTATTGACACATATTTCATATACATTCGTAATAATTAAAATAATATAATGAGGCTCAATAGTATATTTATTCACCATATTCATATTGTATTTTGGTATAATAGATGTAAACTATTTCAATAGTTTTCTTCTTCACCATCAGCAAATTTTAGGTTACTTCATCACTAAGAAACTATGTTAAAAGACTATTAATTAATGACGCATATTTCATAATTTTTTGTAATAATTAAAATTATATAATGAGGCTCGTTAGTATATTTATTCACCATATTCATATTGTATTATGGTATAACAGATGTAAACAATTTCAATGGTTTTCTTCAAGTCTATCACCCAATTTTTGGTTACTTCATCACTAAGAAACTATGTTAGAAAACTATTAATTAATGACACATATTTCATATACATTCGTAATACTTAAAATAATATAATGAGGCTCGATAGTATATTTATTCACCATATTCATATTTTTTTAAGGTATAATAGATGTAAACAATTTCAATAGTTTTCTTCTTCACCATCACCAAATTTTAGGTTACTTCATCACTAAGAAACTATGTTAAAAGACTATTAATTAATGACACATATTTCATATAGATTCGTAATAGTTAAAATAATATAATGAGGCTAGATAGTATATTTATTCATCAGATTCATATTGTATTATGGTATAAAAGATGTAAACAATTTCAATAGTTTTCTTCTTCACCATCACCAAATTTTAGGTTACTTCATCACTAAGAAACTATGTCAAAAGACTATTAATTAATGGCACATATTTCATATACATTCGGTAAAATAATATAATGACGCTCGATAGTATATTTATTCACCATATTCATATTTTATTATGGTATAATAGATGTAAACAATTTCAAGAGTTTTCTTCACCATCACCAAATTTTAGGTTACTTCATCATTAAGAAACTATGTTAAAAGAATATTAATTATTGACACATATTTCATATACATTCATAATAATTAAAATAATATAATGAGACTCGATAGTATATTTATTCACCATATTCATATTGTATTTTGGTATAATAGATGTAAACTATTTCAATAGTTTTCTTCTTCACCATCACCAAATTTTAGGTTACTTCATCACTAAGAAACTATGTTAAAAGACTATTATTTAATGACTCATATTTCATAATTTTTTGTAATAATTAAAATTATATAATGAGGCTCGTTAGTATATTTATTCACCATATTCATATTGTATTATGGTATAAAAGATGTAAACAATTTCAATGGTTTTCTTCATCTCTATCACCCAATTTTTGGTTACTTCATCACTAAGAAACTATGTTAGAAAACTATTAATTAATGACACATATTTCATATACATTCGTAATACTTAAAATAATATAATGAGGCTCGATAGTATATTTATTCACCATATTCATATTGTATTAAGGTATAATAGATGTAAACAATTTCAATAGTTTTCTTCTTCACCATCACCAAATTTTAGGTTACTTCATCACTAAGAAACTATGTTAAAAGACTATTAATTAATGACACATATTTCATATACATTCGTAATAGTTAAAATAATATAATGAGGCTAGATAGTATATTTATTCACAATATTTATATTGTATTATGGTATAACAGATGTAAACAAATTCAATAGTTTTCTTCTTCACCATCACCAAATTTTAGGTTACTTAATCACTAAGAAACTATGTTAAAAGACTATTAATTAACGGCACATATTTTATATACATTCGTAATAGTTAAAATAATATAATGACGCTCGATAGTATATTTATTCACCATATTAATATTTTATTATGGTATAATAGATGTAAACAATTTCAATAGTTTTCTTCACCATCACTAAATTTTAGGTTACTTCATCATTAAGAAACTATGTTAAAAGAATATTAATTATTGACACATATTTCATATACATTCGTAATAATTAAAATAATATAATGAGGCTCGATAGCATATTTATTCACCATATTCCTATTGTATTATGGTATAATATATGTAAACTATTTCAATAAATTTCTTCTTCACCATCACCAAATTTTAGGTTACTTCATCACTAAGAAACTATGTTAAAAAACTATTTATTAATGACACATATTTCATATACATTCGTAATAGTTAAAATAATATAATGACGCTCGAAAGTATATTTATTCACCATATTCATATTGTATTATGGTATAATAGATGTAAACAATTTGAATAGTTTTCTTCTTCACCATCACCAAATTTTAGGTTACTTCATCACTAAGAAACTATGTTAAAAGACTACTAATTAATGACACATATTTCATAAACTTTTGTATTAATTAAAATTATATAATGAGGCTCGATAGTATATTTATTAACCATATTCATATTGTATTATGGTATAACAGATGTAAACAATTTCAATAGTTTTCTTCTTCACCGTCACCAAATTTTAGGTTACTTCATCACTAAGAATCTATGTTAAAAAACTATTAATCAATAACACATATTTCATAAACTTTTGTAATAATTAAAATTATATAATGAGGCTCGATAGTATGTTTATTCACCATATTCATATTGTATTATTGTATAACAGATATAAACAATTTCAATAGTTTTCTTCTTCTCTATCACCAAATTTTTGGTTACTTCATCACTAAGAAACTATGTTAGAAAACTATTAATAATGATACATATTTCATAAACTTTATTTATAATTAAATTAATATATTGAGGCTCGATAGTATATTTATTCACCATATTCATATTGTGTTATGGTATAATAGATGTAAACAATTTCAATAGTTTTCTTCTTCACCATCACCAAATTTTAGGTTACTTCATCACTAAGAAACTATGTTAAAAGACTATTAATTAATGAACAATATTTATTAAACTTTTGTAATAATTAAAATTATATAATAAGAATTGATAATATATTTATTCATCATAATCATATTGTATTATGGTATAACAGATGTAAACAATTTCAATAGATTTCTTCTTAACCGTCACCAAATTTTAGGTTACTTCATCACTAAGAAAATATGTTATAAGACTATTAATTAATGACACATATTTCATATACATTCGTAATACTTAAAATAATATAATGAGGCTCGATAGTATATTTATTCACCATATTCATATTGTATTATGGTTAATAGATGTAAGCAATTTCAATAGTTTTCTTCTTCACCATCACCAAATTTTAGGTTATTTCATCACTAAGAAACTGTGTTAAAATACTATTAATTAATGACACATATTTCATAAACTTTTGTAATAATTAAAATTATATAATGAGGCTCGTTAGTATATTTATTCACCATATTCATATTGTGTTATGGTATAACAGATGTAAACAATTTCAATGGTTTTCTTCATCTCTATCACCCAATTTTTGGTTACTTCATCACTAAGAAACATGTTAGAAAACTATTAATTAATGACACATATTTCATAAACTTTTATATTGATTAAAATTAAATATTGAGGCTCGATAGTATATTTATTTACCATATTCATATTGTATTATGGTATAACAGTTGTAAAGGATTTCAATAGTTTTCTTCTTCACCATCACCAAATTTTAGGTTACTTCATTACTAAGAAACTATGTAAAAAGACTATTAATTAACGACACATATTTCATATACATTCGTAATAGTTAAAATAATATAATGGCGCTAGATAGTATATTTATTCACCATATTCATATTGTATTATGGTATAACAGATGTAAACAATTTCAATAGTTTTCTTCACCATCACCAAATTTTAGGTTACTTTATCACTAAGAAACTATGTTAAAAGACTATTAATTAATGACACATATTTCATATACATTCATAATGGATAAAATAATATAATGAGGCTAGATAGTATATTTATTCACCATATTCATATTGTATTATGGTATAACATATGTAAACAATTTCAATAGTTTTCTGCTTCACCATCACCAAATTTTAGGTTACTTCATCACTAAGAAACTATGTTAAAAGACTATTAATTAATGACACATATTTCATAATTTTTTGAAATAATTAAAATTATATAATGAGGCTCGTTAGTATATTTATTCACCATATTCATATTGTATTATGGTATAACAGATGTAAACGATTTTAATGGTTTTCTTCATCTCTATCACATAATTTTTGGTTACTTCATCACTAAGAAACTATGTTAGAAAACTATTAATTAATGACACATATTTCATATACATTCGTAATAATTAAAATAATATAATGAGGCTCGATAGTATATTTATTCACCATATTTATACCGTATTATGGTATAATAGATGAAAACAATTTCAATAGTTTTCTTCTTCACCATCACCAAATTTTAGGTTACTTCATCAATAAGAAACTATGTTAAAAGACTATTAATTAATGACACATATTTCATATACATTCGTAATAGTTAAAATAATATAATGACGCTCGATTGTATTTTTATTCACCATATTCATATTGTATTATGGTATAATAGATGTAAACTATTTGAATAGTTTTCTTCTTCACCATCACCAAATTTTAGGTTACTTCATCAGTAATAAACTATGTTAAAAGACTATTAATTAATGAGACATATTTCATAAACTTTTGTATTAATTAAAATTATATAATAAGACTCGATAGTATATTTATCAACCATATTCATATTGTATTATGGTATAACAGATGTAAACAATTTCAATAGTTTTCTTCTTCACCATCACCAAATTTTAGGATACTTCATCACTAAGAATCTATGTTAAAAGAGTATTAATCAATAACACATATTTCATAAACTTTTGTAATAATTAAAATTATATAATGAGGCTCGATAGTATTTTTATTCACCATAATCATATTGCATTATGGTATAACAGATGTAATCAATTTCATTAGTTTTCTTCTTAACCATCACCAAATTTTAGGTTACTTCATCACTAAGAAACTATGTTAAAAGACTAGTAATTAATGACACATATTTCATATACATTCGTAATAATTAAAATAATATAATGAGGCTCGTTAGTATATTTATTCACCATATTCATATTGTATTATGGTATAATAGATGTAAACAAATTCAATAGTTTTCTTCTTCACCATTTCCAAATTTTAGGTTACTTCATCACTAAGAAACTATTTTAAAAGACTACTAATTAATGACACGTATTTCACAAACTTTTGTAATAATTAAAATTATATAATGAGAATCGTTAGTATATTTATTCACCATATTCATATTGTATTATGGTATAACAGATATAAACAATTTTAATAGTTTTCTTCTTCTCTATCACCAAATTTTTGGTTACTTCATCACTAAGAAACTATGTTAGAAAACTATTAATAATAATACATATTTCATAAACTTTATTTATAATTAAATTAATATATTGAGGCTCGATAGTATATTTATTCACCACATTCGTATTGTATTATGGTATAATAGATGTAAAAAATTTCAATAGTTTTCTTCTTCACCATCACCAAATTTTAGGTTACTTCATCACTAAGAAACTATGTTAAAAGACTATTAATTAATGACACATATTTATTAAGCTTTTGTAATAATAAAAATTATATAATGAGGAACGATAATATATTTATTCACCATAATCATATTATATTATGGTATAAAATATGTAAACAATTTCAATAGTTTTCTTCTTAACCATCACCAAATTTTAGGTTACTTCATCACTAAGAAAATATGTTATAAGACTATTAATTAATTACACATATTTCATATACATTCGTAATACTTAAAAAAATATAATGAGGCTCGATAGTATATTTATTCACCATATTCATATTGTATTATGGTTAATAGATGTAAGCAATTTCAATAGTTTTCTTCTTCACCATCACCAAATTTTAGGTTACTTCATCACTAAGAAACTATGTTAAAATACTATTAATTAATGACACATATTTCATAAACTTTTGTAATAATTAAAATTATATAATGAGGCTCGTTAGTATATTTATTTACCATATTCATATTGTATTATGGTATAACAGATGTAAACAATTTCAATGGGTTTCTTCATCTCTATCACCCAATTTTAGGTTACTTCATCACTAAGAAACTATGTTAAAAGACTAGTAATTAATGACACATATTTCATATACATTCGTAATAATTAAAATAATATAATGAGGCTCGTTAGTATATTTATTGACCATATTCATATTGTATTATGGTATAATAGATGTAAACAAATTCAATAGTTTTCTTCTTCACCATTACCAAATTTTAGGTTACTTCATCACTAAGAAACTATGTTAAAGGACTATTAATTAATGACTCATATTTAATAAACTTTTGTATTAATTAAAATTATGTAATGAGGCTCGATAGTATATTTATTAACCATATTCATATTGTATTATGGTATAACAGATGTAAACAATTTCAATAGTTTTCTTCTTCTCCATCACCAAATTTTAGGTTACTTCATCACTAAGAAACTAGGTTAAAAGACAATTAATTAATGACACATATTTCATAAACTTTTATAATAATTAAAATTATATAATGATGCTCGTTAGTAAATTTATTCCCCATATTTATATTGTATTATGGTATAACAGATGTAAACAATTTCAATTGTTTTCTTCATCTCTATCACCCAATTTTTGGTTACTTCATCACTAAGAAACTATGTTAGAAAACTATTAATTAATGACACATATTTCATATACATTCGTAATAGTTAAAATAATATAATGACGCTAGAGAGTATATTTATTCACCATATTCATATTGTATTATGGTATAACAGATGTAAACAATTTCAATAGTTTTCTTCTTCATCATCACCAAATTTTAAGTTACTTCAACACTAAGAAACTATGTTAAAAGACTATTAATTAATGACACATATTTCATATACATTCATAATAGTTAAAATAATATAATGACGCTCGATAGTATGTTTATTTACCATATTCATATTTATTATGGTATAATAGATGTAAACAATTTCAATAGTTTTCTTCACCATCACCAAATTTTAGGTTACTTCATCACTAAGAAACTATGTTAAAAGACTAGTAATTAATGACACATATTTCATATACATTTGTAATAATTAAAATAACATAATGAGGCTCGATAGTATATTTATTCACCATATTCATACTGTATTATGGTATAATAGATGTAAACAATTTCAATAGTTTTCTTCTTCACCATCACCAAATTTTAGATTACTTCATCACTAAGAAACTATCTTAAAAGACTATTAATTAATGACACATATTTCATAAACTTTTGTATTAATTAAAATTATATAATGAGGCTCGATAGTATATTTATTCACCATATTCATATTGTATTATGGTATAACAGATGTAAATAATTTCAATAGTTTTCTTCTTCACCATCACCAAATTTTAGGTTACTTCATCACTAAGAATCTATGTTAAAAGACTATTAATTAATGACACATATTTCATATACATTCGAAATAGTTAAAATAATATAATGAGGCTAGATAGTATATTTATTCACCATATTCATATTGTATTATGGTATAACATATGTAAAAAATTTCAATAGTTTTCTTCTTCACCATCACGAAATTTTAGATTACTTCATCACTAAGAAACTATGTTAAAAGACTATTAATTAATGGCACATATTTCATATACATTCGTAATAGTTAAAATAATATAATGACGCTTGATATTATATTTATTCACCATATTTATATTGTATTATGGTAAAACAGATATAAACAATTTCAATGGTTTTCTTCATCTCTGTCACCAAATTTTAGGTTACTTCATCACTAAGAATCTATGTTAAAAGACTATTAATCAATAACACATATTTCATAAACTTTTGTAATAATTAAAATTATATAATGAGGCTCGATAGTATGTTTATTCACCATAATCATATTGCATTATGGTATAACAGATGTAAACAATTTCAATAGTTTTCTTCTTAACCATCACCAAATTATAGGTTACTTCATCACTAAGAAACTATGTTAAAAGACTAGTAATTAATGACACATATTTCATATATATTCGTAATAATTAAAATAATATAATGAGGCTCGTTATCACCCACTTTTTGGTTAATTCATCACTAAGAAACAATGTTAGAAAACTATTAATTAATGACACATATTTCATATACATTCGTAATACTTAAAATAATATAATGAGGCTCGATAGTATATTTATTCACCATATTCATATTGTATTAAGGTATAATAGATGTAAACAATTTAAGTAGTTTTCTTCTTCACCATCACCAAATTTTAGGTTACTTCATCACTAAGAAACTATGTTAAAAGACTATTAATTAATGACACATATTTCATATACATTCGTAATAGTTAAAATAATATAATGAGACTAGATAGTATATTTATTCACCATATTCATATTGTATTATGATATAACAGATGTAAACAATTTCAATAGTTTTCTTCATCTGTACCACCCAATTTTTGGTTACTTCATCACTAAGAAACTATGTTAAAAGACTATTAATTAATGACGCATATTTCATAATTTTTTGTTTTAATTAAAATTATATAATGAAGCTCGTTAGTATATTTATTCACCATATTCATATTGTATTATGGCATAACAGATGTAAACAATTTCAATGGTTTTCTTCATCTCTATCACCCAATTTTTGGTTAATTCATCACTAAGAAACTATGTTAGAAAACTATTAATTAATGACACATATTACATATACATTCGTAATACTTAAAATAATATAATGAGGCTCGATAGTATATTTATTTACCATATTCATATTGTATTATGGTATAACAGATGTAAAGGATTTCAATAGTTTTCTTCTTCACCATCACCAAATTTTAGGTTACTTTATTACTAAGAAACTATGTTAAAAGACTATTAATTAATGACACATATGTCATATACATTCGTAATAGTTAAAAGAATATAATGACGCTAGATAGTATATTTATTCACCATATTCATATTGTATTATGGTATAACAGATGTAAACAATTTCAATAGTTTTCTTCACCATCACCAAATTTTAGGTTACTTTATCACTAAGAAAATATGTTAAAAGACTATTAATTAATGACACATATTTCATTTACATTCGTAATAGATAAAATAATATAATGAGGCTAGATAGTATATTTATTCACCATATGCATATTGTATTATGGTATAACAGATGTAAACAATTTCAATAGTTTTCATCTTCACCATCACCAAATTTTAGGTTACTTCATCACTAAGAAACTATGTTAAAAGACTATTAATTAATGACACATATTTCATATACATTCGTAATAGTTAAAATAATATAATGACGCTCGATAGTATATTTATTCACCATATTCATATTGTATTATGGTATAACAGATGTAAACAATTTCAATGGTTTTCTTCATCTCTATCACCCAATTTTTGGTTACTTCATCACTAAGAAACTATTTTAGAAAACTATTAATTAATGACACATATTTCATATACATTCGTAATAATTAAAATAATATAATGAGGCTCGATAGTATATTTATTCACCATATTTATATTGTATTATGGTATAATAGATGTAAACAATTTCAATAGTTTTCTTCTTTACCATCACCAAATTTTAGGTTACTTCATCACTAAGAAACTATGTTAAAAGACTATTAATTAATGACACATATTTCATATACATTCGTAATAGTTAAAATAATATAATGACGCTCGATAGTATATTTATTCACCATATTCATATTGTATTATGGTATAATAGATGTAAACAATTTGAATAGTTTTCTTCATCACCATCACCAAATTTTAGGTTACTTCATCACTAACAAACTATGTCAAAAGACTATTAATTAATAACAAATATTTCATAAACTTTTGTATTAATTAAAATTATATGATGAGGCTCGATAGTATATTTATTCACCATATTCATATTGTATTATGGTATAACAGATGTAAACAATTTCAATAGTTTTCTTCTTCTCCATCACCAAATTTTAGGTTACTTCATCACTAAGAAACTATGTTAAAAGACTATTAATTAATGACACATATTTCATAAACTTTTGTAATAATTTAAATTATTTAATGAGCCTCGTTCGTATATTTATTCACCATATTCATATTGTATTATGGTATAACAGATGTAAACAATTTCAATGGTTTTCTTCATCTCTATCACCCAATTTTTGGTTACTTCATCACTAAGAAACTATGTTAGAAAACTATTAATTTATGACACATATTTCTTAAAATTTTATATTAATTAAACTTAAATATTGAGGCTCGATAGTATATTTATTTACCATATTCATATTGTATTATGGTATAACAGATGTAAAGGATTTCAATAGTTTTCTTCTTCACCATCACCAAATTTTAGGTTACTTTATTACTAAGAAACTATGTTAAAAGACTATTAATTAATGTCACATATTTCATATACATTCGTAATAGTTAAAATAATATAATGAGGCTAGATAGTATATTTATTCACCATATTCATATTGTATTATGGTATAACAGATGTAAACAATTTCAATAGTTTTCTTCATCTCTATCACCCAATTTTTGGTTACTTCATCACTAAGAAACTATGTTAAAAGACTATTAATTAATGACGCATATTTTATAACTTTTTGTAATAATTAAAATTATATAATGAAGATCGTTAGTATATTTATTCACCATATTCATATTGTATTATGGCATAATAGATGTAAACAATTTCAATGGTTTTCTTCATCTCTATCACCCAATTTTTGGTTAATTCATCACTAAGAAACTATGTTAGGAAACTATTAATTTATGACACATATTTCATATACATTCGTAATACTTAAAATAATATAATGAGGCTCGATAGTATATTTATTCACCATATTCATATTGTATTAAGGTATAATAGATGTAAACAATTTCAAAAGTTTTCTTCTTCACCATCACCAAATTTTAGGTTACTTCATCACTAAGAAACTATGTTAAAAGACTATTAATTAATGGCACATATTTCATATACATTCGTAATAGTTAAAAGAATATAATGACGCTAGATAGTATATTTATTCACCATATTCATATTGTATTATGGTATAACAGATGTAAACAATTTCAATAGTTTTCTTCACCATCACCAAATTTTAGGTTACTTTATCACTAAGAAACTATGTTAAAAGACTATTAATTAATGATACATATTTCATTTACATTCGTAATAGATAAAATAATATAATGAGGCTAGATAGTATATTTATTCACCATATGCATATTGTATTATGGTATAACAGATGTAAACAATTTCAATAGTTTTCATCTTCACCATCACCAAATTTTAGGTTACTTCATCACTAAGAAACTATGTTAAAAGACTATTAATTAATGACACATATTTCATATACATTCGTAATAGTTAAAATAATATAATGACGCTCGATAGTATATTTATTCACCATATTCATATTGTATTATGGTATAACAGATGTAAACAATTTCAATGGTTTTCTTCATCTCTATCACCCAATTTTTGGTTACTTCATCACTAAGAAACTATTTTAGAAAACTATTAATTAATGACACATATTTCATATACATTCGTAATAATTAAAATAATATAATGAGGCTCAATAGTATATTTATTCACCATATTTATATTGTATTATGGTATAATAGATGTAAACAATTTCAATAGTTTTCTTCTTTACCATCACCAAATTTTAGGTTACTTCATCACTAAGAAACTATGTTAAAAGACTATTAATTAATGACACATATTTCATATACATTCGTAATAGTTAAAATAATATAATGACGCTCGATAGTATATTTTTTCACCATATTCATATTGTATTATGGTATAATAGATGTAAACAATTTGAATAGTTTTCTTCATCACCATCACCAAATTTTAGGTTACTTCATCACTAACAAACTATGTCAAAAGACTATTAATTAATAACTAATATTTCATAAACTTTTGTATTAATTAAAATTATATGATGAGGCTCGATAGTATATTTATTCACCATATTCATATTGTATTATGGTATAACAGATGTAAACAATTTCAATAGTTTTCTTCTTCTCCATCACCAAATTTTAGGTTACTTCATCACTAAGAAACTATGTTAAAAGACTATTAATTAATGACACATATTTCATAAACTTTTGTAATAATTTAAATTATATAATGAGCCTCGTTCGTATATTTATTCACCATATTCATATTGTATTATGGTATAACAGATGTAAACAATTTCAATGGTTTTCTTCATCTCTATCACCCAATTTTTGGTTACTTCATCACTAAGAAACTATGTTAGAAAACTATTAATTAATGACACATATTTCTTAAACTTTTATATTAATTAAACTTAAATATTGAGGCTCGATAGTATATTTATTTACCATATTCATATTGTATTATGGTATAACAGATGTAAAGGATTTCAATAGTTTTCTTCTTCACCATCACCAAATTTTAGGTTACTTTATTACTAAGAAATTATGTTAAAAGACTATTAATTAATGACACATATGTCATATACATTCGTAATAGTTAAAATAATATAATGAGGCTAGATAGTATATTTATTCACCATATTCATATTGTATTATGGTATAACAGATGTAAACAATTTCAATAGTTTTCTTCATCTCTATCACCCAATTTTTGGTTACTTCATCACTAAGAAACTATGTTAAAAGACTATTAATTAATGACGCATATTTTATAACTTTTTGTAATAATTAAAATTATATAATGAAGATTGTTAGTATATTTATTCACCATATTGATATTGTATTATGGCATAACAGATGTAAACAATTTCAATGGTTTTCTTCATCTCTATCACCCAATTTTTGGTTAATTCATCACTAAGAAACTATGTTAGAAAACTATTAATTAATGACACATATTTCATATACATTCGTAATACTTAAAATAATATAATGAGGCTCAATAGTATATTTATTCACCATATTCATATTGTATTAAGGTATAATAGATGTAAACAAATTCAATAGTTTTCTTCTTCACCATCACCAAATTTTAGGTTACTTCATCACTAAGAAACTATGTTAAAAGACTATTAATTAATGGCACATATTTCATATACATTCGTAATAGTTAAAAGAATATAATGACGCTAGATAGTATATTTATTCACCATATTCATATTGTATTATGGTATAACAGATGTAAACAATTTCAATAGTTTTCTTCACCATCACCAAATTTTAGGTTACTTTATCACTAAGAAACTATGTTAAAAGACTATTAATTAATGACACATATTTCATTTACATTCGTAATAGATAAAATAATATAATCAGGCTAGATAGTATATTTATTCACCATATGCATATTGTATTATGGTATAACAGATGTAAACAATTTCAATAGTTTTCATCTTCACCATCACCAAATTTTAGGTTACTTCATCACTAAGAAACTATGTTAAAAGACTATTAATTAATGACACATATTTCATATACATTCGTAATAGTTAAAATAATATAATGACGCTCGATAGTATATTTATTCACCATATTCATATTGTATTATGGTATAATAGATGTAAACAATTTGAATAGTTTTCTTCATCACCATCACCAAATTTTAGGTTACTTCATCACTAAGAAACTATGTTAAAAGACTATTAATTAATAACAAATATTTCATAAACTTTTGTATTAATTAAAATTATATGATGAGGCTCGATAGTATATTTATTCACCATATTCATATTGTATTATGGTATAACAGATGTAAACAATTTCAATAGTTTTCTTCTTCTCCATCACCAAATTTTAGGTTACTTCATCACTAAGAAAGTATGTTAAAAGACTATTAATTAATGACACATATTTCATAAACTTTTGTAATAATTTAAATTATATAATGAGCCTCGTTCGTATATTTATTCACCATATTCATATTGTATTATGGTATAACAGATGTAAACAATTTCAATGGTTTTCTTCATCTCTATCACCCAATTTTTGGTTACTTCATCACTAAGAAACTATGTTAGAAAACTATTAATTAATGACACATATTTCTTAAACATTTATATTAATTAAAATTAAATATTGAGGCTCGATAGTATATTTATTTACCATATTCATATTGTATTATGGTATAACAGATGTAAAGGATTTCAATAGTTTTCTTCTTCACCATCACCAAATTTTAGGTTACTTTATTACTAAGAAACTATGTTAAAAGACTATTAATTAATGTCACATATTTCATATACATTCGTAATAGTTAAAATAATATAATGAGGCTAGATAGTATATTTATTCACCATATTCATATTGTATTATGGTATAACAGATGTAAACAATTTCAATAGTTTTCATCTTCACCATCACCAAATTTTAGGTTACTTCATCACTAAGAAACTATGTTAAAAGACTATTAATTAATGACACATATTTCATATACATTCGTAATAGTTAAAATAATATAATGACGCTCGATAGTATATTTATTCACCATATTCATATTGTATTATGGTATAATAGATGTAAACAATTTGAATAGTTTTCTTCATCACCATCACCAAATTTTAGGTTACTTCATCACTAAGAAACTATGTTAAAAGACTATTAATTAATAACAAATATTTCATAAACTTTTGTATTAATTAAAATTATATGATGAGGCTCGATAGTATATTTATTCACCATATTCATATTGTATTATGGTATAACAGATGTAAACAATTTCAATAGTTTTCTTCTTCTCCATCACCAAATTTTAGGTTACTTCATCACTAAGAAAGTATGTTAAAAGACTATTAATTAATGACACATATTTCATAAACTTTTGTAATAATTTAAATTATATAATGAGCCTCGTTCGTATATTTATTCACCATATTCATATTGTATTATGGTATAACAGATGTAAACAATTTCAATGGTTTTCTTCATCTCTATCACCCAATTTTTGGTTATTTCATCACTAAGAAACTATGTTAGAAAACTATTAATTAATGACACATATTTCTTAAACATTTATATTAATTAAAATTAAATATTGAGGCTCGATAGTATATTTATTTACCATATTCATATTGTATTATGGTATAACAGATGTAAAGGATTTCAATAGTTTTCTTCTTCACCATCACCAAATTTTAGGTTACTTTATTACTAAGAAACTATGTTAAAAGACTATTAATTAATGTCACATATTTCATATACATTCGTAATAGTTAAAATAATATAATGAGGCTAGATAGTATATTTATTCACCATATTCATATTGTATTATGGTATAACAGATGTAAACAATTTCAATAGTTTTCATCTTCACCATCACCAAATTTTAGGTTACTTCATCACTAAGAAACTATGTTAAAAGACTATTAATTAATGACACATATTTCATATACATTCGTAATAGTTAAAATAATATAATGACGCTCGATAGTATATTTATTCACCATATTCATATTGTATTATGGTATAATAGATGTAAACAATTTGAATAGTTTTCTTCATCACCATCACCAAATTTTAGGTTACTTCATCACTAAGAAACTATGTTAAAAGACTATTAATTAATAACAAATATTTCATAAACTTTTGTATTAATTAAAATTATATGATGAGGCTCGATAGTATATTTATTCACCATATTCATATTGTATTATGGTATAACAGATGTAAACAATTTCAATAGTTTTCTTCTTCTCCATCACCAAATTTTAGGTTACTTCATCACTAAGAAAGTATGTTAAAAGACTATTAATTAATGACACATATTTCATAAACTTTTGTAATAATTTAAATTATATAATGAGCCTCGTTCGTATATTTATTCACCATATTCATATTGTATTATGGTATAACAGATGTAAACAATTTCAATGGTTTTCTTCATCTCTATCACCAATTTTTGGTTACTTCATCACTAAGAAACTATGTTAGAAAACTATTAATTAATGACACATATTTCTTAAACATTTATATTAATTAAAATTAAATATTGAGGCTAGATAGTATATTTATTTACCATATTCATATTGTATTATGGTATAACAGATGTAAAGGATTTCAATAGTTTTCTTCTTCACCATCACCAAATTTTAGGTTACTTTATTACTAAGAAACTATGTTAAAAGACTATTAATTAATGTCACATATTTCATATACATTCGTAATAGTTAAAATAATATAATGAGGCTAGATAGTATATTTATTCACCATATTCATATTGTATTATGGTATAACAGATGTAAACAATTTCAATAGTTTTCTTCATCTCTATCACCCAATTTTTGGTTACTTCATCACTAAGAAACTATGTTAAAAGACTATTACTTAATGACGCATATTTCATAATTTTTCGTAATAATTAAAATTATATAATGAAGATCGTTAGTATATTTATTCACCATATTGATATTGTATTATGGCATAACAGATGTAAACAATTTCAATGGTTTTCTTCATCTCTATCACCCAATTTTTGATTAATTCATCACTAAGAAACTATGTTAGAAAACTATTAATTAATGACACATATTTCATATACATTCGTAATACTTAAAATAATATAATGAGGCTCGATAGTATATTTATTCACCATATTCATATTGTATTAAGGTATAATAGATGTAAACAATTTCAATAGTTTTCTTCTTCACCATCACCAATTTTAGGTTACTTCATCACTAAGAAACTATGTTAAAAGACTATTAATTAATGACACATATTTCATATACATTCGTAATAGTTAAAAGAATTTAATGACGCTAGATAGTATATTTATTCACCATATTCATATTGTATTATGGTATAACAGATGTAAACAATTTCAATAGTTTTCTTCACCATCACCAAATTTTAGGTTACTTTATCACTAAGAAACTATGTTAAAAGACTATTAATTAATGACACATATTTCATTTACATACGTAATAGATAAAATAATATAATGAGGCTAGATAGTATATTTATTCACCATATGCATATTGTATTATGGTATAACACATGTAAACAATTTCAATGGTTTTCTTCTTCACCATCACCAAATTTTAGGTTACTTCATCACTAAGAAACTATGTTAAAAGACTATTAATTAATGACACATATTTCATATACATTCGTAATAGTTAAAATACTATAATGACGCTCGATAGTATATTTATTCACCATATTCATATTGTATTATGGTATAATAGATGTAAACAATTTGAATAGTTTTCTTCATCACCATCACCAAATTTTAGGTTACTTCATCACTAAGAAACTATGTTAAAAGACTATTAATTAATAACAAATATTTCATAAACTTTTGTATTAATTAAAATTATATGATGAGGCTCGATAGTATATTTATTCACCATATTCATATTGTATTATGGTATAACAGATGTAAACAATTTCAATAGTTTTCTTCTTCTCCATCACCAAATTTTAGGTTACTTCATCACTAAGAAAGTATGTTAAAAGACTATTAATTAATGACACATATTTCATAAACTTTTGTAATAATTTAAATTATATAATGAGCCTCGTTCGTATATTTATTCACCATATTCATATTGTATTATGGTATAACAGATGTAAACAATTTCAATGGTTTTCTTCATCTCTATCACCCAATTTTTGGTTACTTCATCACTAAGAAACTATGTTAGAAAACTATTAATTAATGACACATATTTCTTAAACATTTATATTAATTAAAATTAAATATTGAGGCTCGATAGTATATTTTATTTACCATATTCATATTGTATTATGGTATAACAGATGTAAAGGATTTCAATAGTTTTCTTCTTCACCATCACCAAATTTTAGGTTACTTTATTACTAAGAAACTATGTTAAAAGACTATTAATTAATGTCACATATTTCATATACATTCGTAATAGTTAAAATAATATAATGAGGCTAGATAGTATATTTATTCACCATATTCATATTGTATTATGGTATAACAGATGTAAACAATTTCAATAGTTTTCTTCATCTCTATCACCCAATTTTTGGTTACTTCATCACTAAGAAACTATGTTAAAAGACTATTAATTAATGACGCATATTTCATAATTTTTCGTAATAATTAAAATTATATAATGAAGATCGTTAGTATATTTATTCACCATATTCATATTGTATTATGACATAATAGATGTAAACAATTTCAATGGTTTTCTTCATCTCTATCACCCAATTTTTGGTTAATTCATCACTAAGAAACTATGTTAGAAAACTATTAATTAATGACACATATTTCATATACATTCGTA
>CATIWC010001570.1:0-155935 GCA_948472305.1 Vicia faba | reverse complement strand
TATATATATATAAGTATATATATATATATATATATATATATATATATATATATATATATATATATATATATATATATATATATATATATATATATATATATATATATATATATATATATATATATATATATATATATATATATATATATATATATATATATATATATATATATATATATATATATATATATATATATATATATATATATATATATATATATATATATATATATATATATATATATATATATATATATATATATATATATATATATATATATATATATATATATATATATATATATATATATATATATATATATATATATATATATATATATATATATATATATATATATATATATATATATATATATATATATATATATATATATATATATATAATAAGAACAAAAGAAACACAAAAATAATACATTTTTTTATTTATTAATATTTTATACTAAAAAATACCTTTTTTTCAATATACTTTTATTTTTTGTACAAATTAATACATTATTGTATATAAACAATAAATAATGCAATTTATTTAAGAAATTAGGGTTTTTTGCCCTAAAAAACAAAAATAATTAAAATTGACTTATTTATTTACATTTCACATTAAAAAAATCCTTTTTTACATACATAAAAACTTTTTTTGCATAATACGTTTTCTCTAACATTTATTTATTGTATTTTACATTTGAATATTATGTCTTACACATTCGATTTGGTTGTAATAATTTAGGATTTAATTTCTTGCAAAATAATCCCCAATTCAAATTTGTACCCCCTCCCTATATCATGTTGTAATAGTGTAGAATTTAAATTCTCACACCTTTAAGCTTTCAATTATGTCATGATTAGACTTAGGGTTTTGTATGCAAAAAATCAAATTAACAAATAGTTTGACCTAATCCAAGATAACAATGCATGAAAAACAAACACAATGCACACTTACACCCCTAGGGTTACAATCCACTTGTTGCCTTCAAAAATAGGCCATGGTATGCATGTCAAGCACTTTGGCAAAACAAAAACAAAACAAAAGATCATAGTCCCTCGATGACGCTATCTGAGTTGCCTAAACAAAATGATCAAGTCCCTCAAGAAAATTTCCAAAAATACTTGACACTATTGCTATCATGGTCTATACGATGACCCGCGCCTGTCCCGTTTAACATCCTAACACAAGGTTGTTCACCAAATACAATGGTGAAGCAACACTGTTAAAAAGGTTAAAAACATAAGAAAGATCTTTGAGTAAAATAGGGTAGACAACTCTTAGTTACTTGATCAAACTTGCAAAAAACATCCTTGCTGTTTTCAAAAACACACTTCACAACACAATTTCAAAACCCTACTTTCAAACATTGAAAACTTTTCAAAAGACAAAAACACCTTTGTATGCATTCAAACAAGAATCATTACAAAGGTTGCCACAACGATGGCCTCTTTTCAAAACATCTTTCAAAATCACACACAAAGCACCATTTCAAACAGTTGAAGAGCACCATTTCAAACAATTGAAAAGCAAAGCAAGTGATCTAAGCAAGTAATTAAGAGCCCATGGATAACCATGGTTAGAAAGGGTGCTAATACCTTCCCTTTCTATAATCTACTCCCCGAACCCAAGAAAACATCTCAAAGGTCTTTCCTGTGCTTTTTGACCTTTCCTTAGGATAAAATAAAAAGTCGGTGGTGACTCTTGCTAAACCGAAACATTTACGAACACAAACGCAAAATCCCAAGTCAGTTCTCCCACCATATCACAGAACTGGAGACTCTGCTGGGGAAAACTTTAAAAGTGGAGTAACCTTAGGGCTTAGATCACCCTTTGCATGATTATATTGTTTGCTTTGATTTCTTTACATTTTGGATCTCTTGTTTGGGCTTGAAATCCTCTACCCGGATTTGGGAAATATTCATAGGTAAATAGCAATACGTTGTGGAAACTGTGCGGGGTATACCAACATGGTTGAAGCAATAGCTATATTAGTGCGACATATTTGTTAGTACCGGTAGCCTTTGAGTCAATCAAAGAGAATACGGGGCCGCTGAGTGATGTCATGAAGCACTAATAAACTCTTAGAACCTTACTTGACCATCTTGGCCTTTTATTAGGGGGTAGTGAGATGACCGGCTATGGTACAGTTCGAAGTTGGTAGATACTCGATACTACACTCATTGAGGGTTGTTTTCTTTGAATATTTTGGTTGCTAGTTAAGTGGCTAAACCAAAACAATAAACATAGAAAACAATCCAGTGATATTGATCTCCTTAGAACCCGGTTACTATTTATAGGACAGGTTTTGAGCCAACTAAACTCAAGAGGGTATTTATCTATGAAACCCCATGCAAGCCTGAAACTAGGGTTTTGTGTGACTTGCTTGTACATGTGTTTGTGCATACATCATGAACATCATAAAGCATCATATGCATCCACTAACCATTTCAAGGGTTTGGATCTTCATCTTTGTTCTTGTTTTGTAGGTCATTGAATCTCTTCGCAGGAAAACAATTCAAATCAACCTTGTGAGAATCCCTCCTCAACTCAAGGAGCTTACTTCCAGGATTCCAGATAATTCTCTCTTCAGTGAAAGACATGGTAGACTTCTCAACTTGGTCAACACCAACATTGAAGAGGACATGGTGAAAGTTCTCTTCCAACTCTTTGACCCCCTGCACCACTGTTTCACATTCCCTGATTACCAATTGGTGCCTACTTTGGAGGAATTTTCTCAACTCCTGAGAATTCATATTCTTAATCAACTACCCTACAACGGTACGAAAAAAGAACCAAAGCCTGAAGATGTTGCTCAAGCATTACACTTGCAACCATCTGACATCAAGGGGCATTGGGAAACCAGAAGTGGTGTCAAGGGTTTCTTGGAAAACTTTCTGTTTGAGAAAGCACAAGACTGCTGGAATTCTCTTGATCTACAAGCCTTTGAAGAGATTGTGGCACTCCTTATCTATGGGTTGGTCTTGTTCCCAAACCCTGACCAACTTATAGATGTGAATGCTGTCAAGATTTTCATATCCAGGAATCCTATACCTACATTGCTTGGGGACATCCTACACTCATTTTACACACGAACAATGAGGAAAAGAGGTGTTCTCATGTGATGTACTCCTCTCCTAGCAATGTGGTTTATTTCTCACCTGCCACAATCAATTTTGAAGAATGAGCAGGGTTTAAGGTGGTCACAATGATTGATGACCCTCACACATTCTGATGTACATTGGTGTTCTCGGTCCAAAGAAAATGTCATCATCATTGATCATTATGGAGAATTCCCTAATGTCCCACTACTTGGCATTAGGGGAGGCATTACCTACAACCCCTGTCTAGCTTTGAGACAATTTGGATATGCTCGGAGGGATGGCCCTCATGACATGCTGATTCCTGACCTAGTTTTTGACTTCGACAACGATGCACAAGGACTTCGACAAAGGTTCATCAGAGCTTGGAGGATGCCCAACAAGGTGGATAGTAAGACACTGGGGCATAAAAATTCCACCCCCTTGAGCCTTATCTCAAGTGGGTACGAACCCGCACCCAGAATCTTATGATGCCATACCCTCACATTCTCCCCTTGATCAAAGAGCCTGTTATGGAAGGAGAGGTTCCATACACCATCCTACATCCTGACATGCCAACATCATGGGAAGAAATGCAAAAGAGTTGGATCCAACTCAAGGAAGAACGAAATACTTTTGAAGCCAACTTCTATGCCAGCGAGAAGAAGGTTTTGGAGCTTACCCACCGACTTCATGAGGAGGAAACTCTCAACACTTACATCGCACCAAAGAGGATGCGCAATGTCTTTTTACATTAATAATTTTGTAATATTTTTCCCATGGGGCACTTATGTACTAACAATTTCTTCTTAATATGACGTGTGTTCCTTTTTGTTTGCAACAAATTTGAATTTATGAATCCTTGAATGCATTACATGAATAACATACCATTCATCATATGCATAAACAGGTCTTCACACCAGGATTCCTTATCTTTCTGCTGTTTATTTCAGCAAGATGGATTTGGAGCATACGGTAAAGGATCTGCAGGCACAAAATTCACAATTCTAGCAACTCCTCATGACCTTGGCAAAGGGTCAAGAGGACCTCAAAGCTCTGTTGGAGAAGAATAAAGAGAAAAAGAAAAAGAGGCTCGGAGTAGCCACTTTTGGAAGAAGGTTTGAGAGCAATGCTAGGAAGGTTCATGAGTTCCCCTCAATGTCTGACGAAGGGCTGGTAAAGGGAAAGGGGTTGCGGTACCGTCGGAATCTGAGGTTGAAGAGGAGGAAGAGGAAGAAGACGAAGACTACTCCGAACAACAGTATCCTCCAGCGGATGATAAATATAAGAATCTTGAGGATAAACTAGCAGCCATGGAGTTGCAGAGGGTCCCTGGTTTGGATTTTGAAGAACTAGGGCTGGTAGTTGGGATTGTTATCCCTCCCAAGTTCAAAGTGCCAACATTTGCCAGGTACGACGGTCTGTCTTGCCCAAAGATTTACCCGAGGTCGTATGTCAGAAAGATCCAACCCCACTCGTCTGATAAAGATCTTTGGGTACACTTTTTTCAAGACAGCTTGTCTGGCACGCAGTTGGAATGGTTCTATCAGCTCGAGAGATCAGAGGTTCACAATTGGGAAGACTTAGCCGCTGCTTTTTATCATCAATATCAATACAACGCTGATTTGGCGCCCACTCGTACTCAGCTACAAAGTATGGGAATGGCTTCTAATGAAGGGATTAAAGAGTATGCCCAGAAGTGGCGTGATCTGGCTGGAAGGGTGCAGCCAACGTTGTCAGATAGGGAGTTAGTTGACATGTTTCTGGGGACCCTGTCTGGCCCTTTCTTCAACCATCTAATCGGGAGTTCTTCCACAGGATTTACTGAACTAATTTTGACTGGCGAAAGGGTCGAGGCCGGTATTAAGAGTGGAAAGATTCAAAAGGATGCTTCTGCATCCACAACTGTTAAGAAACCCTTCCCAGCTAAGAAGGAAGCATCTGCTGTGTATTCTCAGAAGGGTCAGGGAAGAACTGAGCGCCGCTGTAGGGGCTGTGATGATTCAAAATTCTTCAAATGATCAACCTCGCGGAAATCAGTCGAGACCTAATCAACAATGGGTAGAAAGGCCACAACAGCAGTTCACCCGAATCAACATGACACCCGCTCAGGTACTCCCTCATTTGTTGAAGCTGAATCTTACCAGTTTGAAGGAAGCGCCAAAAAACCCTAACACCTCCTCTCCATACTACCACTCCAATGCCAAATGTGCTTACCATTCTGACAGTGTTGGGCACGATACCAATAATTGTTGGGCGCTTAAGAACAAAATCCAGGACCTGATTGATGCCAATGAAGTAGAATTTGATGCTCCTGAGAAGCCCAGTGTAATATCTGCTCCGATGCCCAAGCACGGCCACAATGTTCATGCCGTTATAAAAGACCTCCATGTTACTGATGTTGCTGATCTTCTAACCCTGTTACTAGTGATTAAAGAGAAGTTGATGAGAGCCGGGATATTCCCAGGTTGTGGGAAGGACTGTTATTTTTGTTTGAACATACAAGCTGACTGCCCCATGTTGAAATCAGGTGTCCAACGCCTGATGGATACCCAAGAGATACTTTTCCAAAAAAACCCTGTTGATACCTTTAATCTTGTTACTCCTGCTACTTTTGCTACTTCAACCAACGATATTGCAATCATAACCATTTCCGAAAATCCTCCCAAGGCTTGCAAAAGGCTTGTCAGGATTACGCCCAACTCTAAATGTGTACCATTAAAGATCACCATGCCGGGACCTGTCCCGTACCAATCAAGAAAAACAATACCATGGAACTATGAGGGAGAAATCTTCTACCATGGTATCAAACAAATTGAGGCAGTCCAAGAAAATTCTGAAGAAGAAAACCCTGATATAGGGAACATTGCGGGTACAAGCAAGATAACCCGCAACGGCCGGATCTTTTCTCCGGAGATTACTCCCCCTCGAGAAGTTTTCGGACCCTTGAAAGCTTCTGTACCTGTTAGACCATCTGTGCAAGGCCCGATGATTGAAGAATTGGATACTCCTGAAGTAAGACCATCTGCTGATATTACCAATAAGGCTTAGGGGATACTAGAAGTGCCTGTCAGGACGAAGGCTCGTGCTGTGGTTATCCCCGAAACCACTCAAAAAGAAATGGATGAAATCTTGAAAATAATCAGAAAAAGTGACTACGACGTTGTGGAACAGCTAGGGCAGACCCCTTCTAAAATTTCAATGTTGGCTCTTCTACTCTGCTCTGAGGCCCATGCTAAGGCCCTGATCAAATTTTTGAAAGCGGCACATGTACCCCAAGAGACTTCGGCTGACCAGTTTCAGGAGTGTGTGGCCAGTCTTACCGCTGATAATGGCCTTGGCTTTTCCGATGTTGACTTGACTCCCAAACGAAGGAAACACAACGACGTGCTACATGTCTCAGTTGAATGTAGGGGAACCACCCTTTCCCATGTCTTAGTTGATACTGGTTCTTCCTTGAATGTGCTGCCGAAGAAAGCCTTAGACCGTTTGGACTGCGAAGGATTGACCCTCAAACCTAGTAACATCGTTGTTAGGGCCTTTGATGGGTCCAAAAGAATGGTTCATGGAGAGGTTGACATTCCTATCAAAGTAGGCACAAAATTTTTGAACTCCACCTTTTACGTGATGGACATCCGTCCGTCATACTCGTGTTTGTTAGGAAGACCGTGGATCCATTATGTCGGGGCAGTTACCTCCTCTTTGCACCAAATGCTGAAATATCATGTTAAGGGTAAGATTATAATAGTGCACGACGAGGAAGAGTACATGATAAGTCATCTCAATTCCTTCCGCTATGTGGAGTTGGATGGCGAGTTCATCGAAACGCCTTTCCAACATTTTGAGGAAGTTTCTCCTGAGGTAGCAGTTGCGAAGACAATGGTTGAGGTGCCTATCGTTCCCAAGCATGTATCTAGGATGGCATCTCTCAAGGACATAGAGGTTGTGGTTAAAGAAGGAAAGAGCACGGTGTGGGGGCAACTGCCTGAGTTTCCCCATAAGACGGACAAGTTTGGGTTAGGGTTCACTACTGCAGGACAAAAGGCTATGCGTCGTTCCAAGGCTGGAAGACCACCCGTCAAGATCTCTCACCATGGAATCAATGTTGTAGAAGATGAAGATGAAGAGAGCCACTTTGAAGATTGGATCTTTTCGACCGTCGAAGGGGGTTTAAGAAACTGGGAAGCAAAGGATTTTATTCCCATCACCTTTATCAACCAGAAATTTTATCTTTGAACAATTTCTCATTTTGTGGTCTGTAATAATTAAACAATTCGTACACTATTTTCACCTCATGCGTTTCCTGGGGCATGTAGGTCCATTTGTAAGGGCTTGATTTTCTTCATAATCATATGCCATGTTTTAATGAATCATTGGACGTTTTTCATCTATAAATTGTTGTGTTTATTTTCTTTCCTTTTGCATTTTTGTTTGTTTAAGGATGTCTATCCCTTACACACACCCACACTCACAAATGCAGGTACCCATCCACTCTAGATTCCATGGGTGACTATTCTGTTTTAGCCTTCGATAACTCTGAGGATTTGGTCAATCATGCTGAGTACGAAGTTGACAAAGACTGTGAAGTGCCGAGAGAGTTATCCAGACTTCTACAACAAGAAGAGAGGGTTATTCTGCCTCATGAAGAGTTGCTAGAAACCATCAACTTGGGGACAGAGGAAAACAGGAAAGAAGTAAAAGTGGGTGCCAACCTGGAACCAAGTGTCAAGGAGCGCTTAGTGCAGTTGTTGAACGAATATGTTGAAATCTTCGCCTGGTCTTATGAAGACATGCCGGGACTAAACACAGATATCGTGGTCCACCGTCTCCCTACAAGAGAGGATTGTCCACCGATCAAGCAAAAAGTTCGCCGAATGAGGTCCGACATGTCTGAGAAGATCAAAGCTGAGGTAATGAAGCAATTCAACGCTGGCTTTCTGGCTGTTACTTCTTATCCACAATGGGTTTCTAACATTGTTCCCGTGCCTAAGAAGGACGACAAAGTCAGAATGTGCGTGGACTATCGGGATTTGAACAGGGCTAGCCCCAAGGATGATTTTCCGCTGCCACATATCGACATCTTGGTTGACAACACTGCTCAACACAAGGTTTTTTCCTTCATGGATGGATTCTCGGGATACAACCAAGTCAAAATGGCCCCCGAGGACATGGAGAAAACTACTTTTGTCACGCAATGGGGTACCTTCTGCTACAAAGTGATGTCGTTCGGACTGAAGAATGCATGGGCAACCTATCAACGCGCCATGGTAGCTTTGTTTCATGATATGATACATCATGAGATCGAAGTTTACGTAGACGACATGATAGCTCGATCACAGACAGAAGAAGAACACCTTGGTCATTTGCAAAAGCTGTTTGCCAGGTTGAAGGAGTATAAGCTCAGACTGAACCTAAGCAAGTGCACTTTTGGGGTTAGGTCTGGTAAACTTTTGGGATTTATTGTCAGCAACAAATGCATTGAGGTTGATCCAGCTAAAGTAAAGGCTATACAAGAAATGCCTGCCCCCCGTACTGAAAAAGAGGTTAGAGGATTCTTGGGACGCTTGAACTATATTGTGATGTTCATCTCTCACCTGACATCTACCTGTGAGCCAATCTTCAAGCTGTTGAAGAAAGATCAGGTGGTTGAATGGAACAATGATTGTCAAGTTGCTTTTGATAAGATCAAGGAGTATTTGCTAGAACCTCCTATTTTGATGCCACCCGTCGAAGGAAGGCCGTTAATCATGTATCTGACTGTTTTGGATAACTCAATGGGGTGCGTGCTGGGCTAACATGACGAGTCTGGCCGAAAAGAGCATGCCATTTATTACCTTAGCAAAAAGTTTACCGACTGTGAGACTCGCTACTCACTGCTCGAGAAAACTTGTTGTGCTTTGGTATGGGCTGCTCGCCGGCTAAGGCAGTATATGTTGACTCATACCACTTTGTTGATTTCTAAAATGGATCCGATTAAGTACATCTTTGAGAAGCCTGCTTTATCTGGAAGAATTGCTAGATGGCAAATGATCTTGACAGAGTATGATATCCAGTATACTACCCAAAAAGCTATAAAAGGGAGTGTACTAGCTGACCATCTAGCTCATCAAGCCGTCGAAGATTACCAATCTATGAGATTCGACTTCCCTGACGAGGACATCATGACATTGGACAACATTGAAGGTAACGAACCGTATAACGGACCTGAACAAGGATCTCGATGGACCCTGTACTTTGATGGTGCTTCAAATTCACTTGGCAACGGTATCAGTGCGGTACTCATTTCTCTGGAAGGTTGCCATACACCCTTTACCGCCCGACTTTGCTTCAGCTGTACCAACAACATGGCTGAATATGAAGCTTGCATCTTCGGTCTCAAGGCTGCTATAGACTTGGGAATCAAATCTTTGGTCGTATTTGGGGACTCGGCTTTGGTTATCAGTCAAGTCAAAGGAGAGTGGGACACTAAACATCCTAATCTTATCCCATACAAAGAACATGTCTTAACATTGTTGCCTCATTTCGAGCAGATCACCTTCGAGCATTTCCCGCAAGAAGAAAATCAGCTAGCAGATGCTCTGGCTACAATGTCTTCCATGTTTAAACTCAACTGGGATAACGAGGCTCCCCAAATTACCATCGAGCGAATGGACGAACCTGCACACTGTCATGAGATTAATACTGAAGAAGTAGTGGAACAACCCTGGTTTCATGAAATCAAAAGGTATCTCCAGACTAGAGAATACCCCGAAGGAGCTTCCGTCAATGACAAGAAATTCTTAAGGAGATTTGCTGCCAAGTTCTTCCTAAGCAATGGCATCCTTTATAAGCGCAGCCATGATTGTGTTCTACTTTGTTGTATGGACAAAGCTGAAGCAGAGATGATCGTGAACGAGATACACAGTGGCACATTTGGCACCCACTTGAGCGGACATACGATGGCTAAGAAGATTCTAAGGGAAGGCTACTACTGGTCCACCATGGAAGCTGATTTTCATCAACATTCCCGTACTTGCCACAAATGCCAAGTCTACACCGACAAGGTGCATATTCCTCCTGTTCCTCTCAACGTTCTGACAGCTCCTTGGCCATTCGCAATGTGGGGCATTGACATGATTGGAGAGATCAAGCCCACGGCATCCAATGGACATCGCTTCATCTTGGTCGCTATTGACTACTTCACCAAGTGGGTCGAAGCAGCTTCCTATGCCTCGGTTACAAAGAATGTGGTCGCCCGCTTCATCAAGCAGAACCTCATATGCCGGTATGGTGTCCCCGACAGGATCATCACAGACAATGGTACAAATTTGAACAACACCATGATCACCGCTCTATGCGAACAGTTCAAGATTTACCATCATAATTCATCTCCCTGTCGGCCGAAGATGAACGGTGTTGTTGAAGCCGCAAACAAAAATATCAAGAAGATCATTCAAAAGATGACAGTCACCTACAAGGACTGGCATGAGATGTTACCGTTTGATCTGCATGGATATCGTACCACGGCACGTACTTCAACAGGGGCAACCCCGTTTTCTTTGGTATATGGCATGGAAGTTGTTCTACCCATGGAAGTTCAAATTCCTTCCTTGAGGATTATGAAGGACGCTGGTTTGAGTGACGACGATTGGATTCAGACCCGGCTTGATCAACTTAATTTGATCGACGAGAAGCGACTTACTGTTGTTTGTCATGGTCAGACGTATCAAAAAAGGATGATTAAGGCCTTCAACAAGAAAGTCAGACGTCAGGTATATCAAGTCGGAGATCTTGTAATCAAGCGGATCATCTTACCGCAAAGTGATCCCAGGGGCAAGTGGACTCCTACTTACGAAGGACCATTTGTGATTAAGAGCATCTTTTCTGGTGGGGCAATGATTCTGACCACCATGGACGGTGACGATTTGCCGCACCCTGTGAATGCAGACATAGTTAAAAGATACTACGCATAAAACGACCCGGCAAGTTGAAAACCCGAAAGGGCGACTTGGGCAAAAATGGGCATCCCGGTGAATCAAAAACCCGAAAGGGCGGTTCAGGTAAAAATTAAGGATAAAACAAAAAAAATTATACACCCGGCAAGTTGAAAATTCGAAAGGGCGACTTGGGCATAAAAGGGTTTCCCGGTGGATCAAAAACCCGAAAGGGTGGTCCAGGAAAAAGTTAGGGAATTAAAGCGTATGACTATGTCTCGTCGGATCACTTTAAAGAACAATCTCTTCACCAACAAGCTCCAAGCTTCTGATCAATCCAGTCATCGGCGGACGAAGCAGCGAATGGACAAGATATTCAGAGTTGTGAAGGCTATAACAGAATGGGAATCCCATGGAATTGTTACACATAGCCATCTTTCTTTTGTATAAAATTTTTCAATTCTTACGACAACATTCTCTTACTAGGATGTCTGTCTCCTTTGTACAAAGATACTCACGGAAATTAAATACAAAGATACTTCAAAGTGCAAAAACTTGCTTGCCTTTCCTTTCTTTTTACATTTATGTTTTATTTGAAAACGTCCAATGTTTTGTTAAATATGCATATGCATTTGAATATAATCACTGCTTACAAATAAAACGAAATTGAAAAAGGATAATAGGTTGAAGGTGTAGGAAGATATCTCTGTGCCATTTCAGAAGAAATCCCCACGATACATCATTCAGATCCTCAACAAAGCTAAAATTTGGAGTATATTTCCCCAGCGGAGTTAAGATTCAAGATCCTCAGCAGAGTCAGTGCTTTCTAAAACTTGATTCCCCGGCTGAGTTAAGTTTCAAAATTCCCATCAGAGTTAAGCTTCAAGATCCCCAGTGGAGCCCGAAAACCCTGAAAATCCTATCCGCAGCGGAGCCAGAATAGTGAACATTTCCCCCACAGAGTTATCTCCCAGCAAGATCGAAGATTCTCGGTCTCATTTCTCCAAGCAGGAGCCTCTTAGGTTTTAACTCCCCAGTAGAGATTTTCAGAGTTTTTCCCTATTTCCCCGGAAAGTCATGAAAGATTCTCATTCCCTGCAGAAGTTGTCAAAGGCCTTGTTAATCCCCACAAATCGCCGAGGGTTTTCAATCTCCAGCAGTGGTCCAAAGGTTTCTCTTTCTCAAACAATCAAAGATCTTTAATCCCCAACATCGGTCAAGGATTTACTTTCCCCGACATCAATCAAAGATTTCATTATCTCCAATTGTCAAGGATTTATTTTCCTCAGCAAGACAACTATTTAGCTTACATGCACATCCATTACATTCATATATCATAAACATTGATGAAATACAGTTCATTGCATCATACATATCGTGCAACATAACTTTGTGTTTTAGCTAACATTTTACCCTTTTCGGGATAAAATTAAAAGGCTATTCTTAACAATTATTCAGATACAGTATGGATACACCCCAGACGCGGCGGTCATTCGATTACTCATTCAGAATTTTAAGTCAAAATATAGTACGGATACACCCCAGACACGGCGGTCATTCTACTACTCATTCAGGCTTCAGCAATCCGATACAGACTAGATATGCTCCAGACACGGAGGCCATTCTATCTCTCATTCAGATTCAACTATCAACTTCAAGTTCAGATGCGCTCCAGACACGGATGCCATTCTGGCCCTTACACCAGCAATTTGATTCTCCCCAGTGCAATCGCCACGGAAGTCATTATGTCACCTATTCAGATCCCAGTTACAGTCTCAGATACACTCCAAACATGGAAGTCATTCTGCTACTCATACATATCTCAATTTCAGATACAGTCCAGATACGCTCCATACACGGTTGCCATTCTGTCACTCATTTGGAATTTATCCCCAGCCCAGAGATGCCTCATACACAGATGTTTCTTTGTCGCCCATTCAGAATTCAGATACAATACAGATACACTCCAGACACGACAGTCATTCTGATATTCATTCAAAGTTCAAATACAGTTACAGCTCAGATACGCTCCAGACACGGACTCCATTCTTTTGCTCATACAGACTCAGTCTCTAGATACAGCTCAAATGCATTCCAGACAAGGATACCATTTTAATGCTCATTCTTCTGACCTATCACATTGCAATTCAACAAACATTCTTGGATGGCATCTTTAATCCCATCTCCATCAAGATTCTACCATCTCCAAATGGCATCTTTAATCCCATTCCCTCATCTATGTTTTGACGAGTGCAAATTTACGGGCACTCTAGTGTCCAATCCTCTTTTACCTTCGAGTCGCGAAAGGCAAACTTGCCAATCTAACTCTTCAGGTTCAAGAAGATTGAACAGGGGCAACTATTGTACCCCAAAATTTTCCCTCTCACTTCATCAACATTTCTCATCACAAGACTTTTGGAACTCAAGATCAAGCTAGGGTTTGCTCTGCTCAAGACACTTCCTTGCACTGTTGACCTAAATTAGGGTTTGAGTTTGCACAAGGTTGTTTTGACCCACAATGCCCAAAATGACTTTCATACTCCATGTTGGACTCACAATTTTGTCCATAGCAAGTTTCAAGCATTGATTGAAATTTTTGCGCAGTCAATTGGACAGTTGACCTAGAAATCAGCTGTACTGGGGAAAAAGTCAACTGTGGCCAATTGACAGTAAAACCTCATGAAACTTGATCCACATCAACATTATGAACTCATATGAACCATTTGATCAAGTTTGGATCACAATTCCACAAGAAATTTGATCAAATCACCAAAAGGGCAAAACGGTCATTTTTAGGGTTTTGACTGTATAAAGGCAATTTTTGACTGTTTGACCTAGCCAATGGAAAATCAAGCTCAATCATGGACTCAAGGACTCAATGACATTGTCTTTACCTATTAAACAAGTTCAAAAGATCTCAAATGCATAAGATTGACAGATGAATTTTTCAATCAACTGATCAAAATTTGACTGTATACTAAAAAGTCAAACTTTGACTTTTTGGTCAAAATCAAGTGCCAAGGGTCATTTTTCATCAAGACATGTCAAATTATGAAACTTGTTCATCAAGAAACCCAAAAATGCAAATTAGGGTTTAAAATGGAAAAATTGCATAACTTAGAAATTTTCTAAGTTATAAAATTTTCTTATTTTTTCCTAACTTTGTCCCATTTTTTCACCAAGCTGAAAATGGATTCAAACAAAACTTGAAACATTAAAGTTGTAGTCCATCACAAAGTCTACAACTTTGATTCACAAAGTTTTCTCAAAAGAAGCTTGGATCTCAAGTTATGATTTTTGGAACAACGGTGCCTAAAACTTTTAACTTAGAGAAATTTTGCCCTAGTTTAGGCAGGATTTTGACCCATCTTCTTGGCCATTTTTCACATAGTTCCACTTGGAGTTTCAAGTTGAATTTCAAAGATGGATTGTATTACATGTTGCAAGCTTTCCAAATTGTCCAAGAACTACTCAAACACCTTTGTGGTTAGGGATAATCGAATGCTTGAAGTTGGCAAAAACTCACTTTGCAACCATGGCCAATGCATGTTCATACCACTTGCCAAATTTGATCTAGCTAGCTTGGTTCACAATCATAGGCCTCTAAACCAGTTTTTACTCCATAATTTAATGCAAATCCATTGAGCCAAGGCATTGTCTTGGTCATTAGGGTATTGTACACTAGATTAAGCCTTAAATGGAAAAAGTAACATTGTCATTTTTGCTTGAACTTTGCTTTATGTCAAAACAACATCCTAGAGCATTGGACCAGATCTTATGCTGCAAACAAAATCCACTAATTAGAGGGGCCAAGAGGGTTGTGTGCAGGGTGATAGGATGGCATGTACAAGTTTATAACCTCACTTCCACTCTTTTGGCTTCAAGAAGAAGAAAACTTGCAAAACACAAGGCATCTCACACATCTGATAAAACCAACTAAAACAAAGTTGTAAAACAAGTTTCATACACCCTAGCAAACCAGAAGCACAAGCCCTTGACCTCTCAAAACTCCTTGTGCACAAAATCCCCATTTTCTTGCAAAACAGGGCCAATTCTGCATTTTGCAAGCCACTATCAAATTCCATCGTGCATTTTGTCCAAAGCTACTTCAAACACCTTCCAACCAACATACCTGAGCTATCCATACCATCCAAAAGTTGTTGTAACTCCATTAACACATATTGCCATTTTTGTTTGGAAGCTTTGCAGGTTGAGTACTATAGCACAATTCAGGCTACTTCAAAACAAACCAAGCATTGGGAAAGCTTCAGTGGACCTCAGGCAAGCTCAAAAGAACCTCAAGCACTCTTGGAAGTTGCTGCATTGTCCAGATCGAAGTCAACTGAAACATGTATTTAATGAAATGCTATCTCTCTATTTAGGAATAGTTAGACTTAGGTTTGTGAATGAAAGATGTTGTATTCATAGCCCTGAAACCATACATGTGCTTAATTTTCATTTATATTAATCATGCTAAGAGAATTTCGTTCATGAACTTTCTGAAAAAACTAGGTTAAGAATTAGGGCCAGAGAAATTCTCTCTGGTCTTTGAGAGTTAGCTTAAGTTTTTTATATGGTTAGATTCGTTGTTTGATGCTCTACAAGTTTCATGTTATGAGTTTTGTCAAAAAAGCATAGAATCAGGAGATAGCAGGTTGTATGGAAAACGCGCATTTTTATTTGAACTGAGGAAGAAGACGGAGTTGCTTGGGCTGGGGCTGGTTGTTTTTGCTTCTCACACATGCATTTTCAGTTCACACCCCCCTGGCCCATTGCTTTGTATTTTCATTATTTTTGCATTTTTATTTTTTCTCTGACCTTGATATTTTATTTTCAAATATAAAAAATACTTAAAAAATATTTTCATAAATTTTTATATTTATTTGATATTTATTTTAATTAATTCTAATATTAATACATTAAATACTTTATATTTACTTTTGTTTAAATGTAAAAATAATGTAAAAAATACTTTTATTTTTATTTATTATTTTTTATACATATTTGAAAATATTTTCTTGAAATATATACATTTTGTAAATAATTTATTTTATTTTTATACACACTTAATATATTTAATACATATATATATATATATATATATATATATATATATATATATATATATATATATATATATATATATATATATATATATATATATATATATATATATATATATATATATATATATATATATATATATATATATATATATATATATATATATTTTATTAAATAATAAGAACAAAAAAAACACAAAAATAATACATTTTTATTTTAATTAATATTTTATACTAAAAAATACCTTTTTTTCAATATACTTTTATTTTTTGTACAAATTAATACATTATTGTATATAAATAATAAATAATGCAATTTATTTAAGAAATTAGGGTTTTTTGCCCTAAAAAACAAAAATAATTAAAATTGACTTTTTTTTATTTATTTATTTACATTTCACATTAAAAAATCCTTTTTTACATACATAAAAACTTTTTTTGCATAATACATTTTCTCTAACATTTATTTATTGTATTTTATTTAATTATTGTACATTTGAATATTATGTCTTACACATTCGATTTGGTTGTAATAATTTAGGATTTAATTTCTTGCAAAATAATCCCCAATTCAAATTTGTACCCCCCTCCCTATATCATGTTGTAATAGTGTAGAATTTAAATTCTCGCACCTTTAAGCTTTCAATTATGCCATGATTAGACTTAGGGTTTTGTATGCAAAAAATCAAATTAACAAATAGTTTGACCTAATCCAAGATAACAATGCATGAAAAATAAACACAATGCACACTTGCACCCCTAGGGTTACAATCCACTTGTTGCCTTCAAAAATAGGCCATGGTATGCATGTCAAGCACTTTGGCAAAACAAAAACAAAACAAAAGATCATAGTCCCTCGATGACGCTATCTGAGTTGCTTAAACAAAATGATCAAGTCCCTCAAGAAAATTGCCAAAAATACTTGACACTATTGCTATCATGGTCTATACGATGACCCGCGCCTGTCCCGTTTAACATCCTAACACAAGGTTGTTCACCAAATACAATGGTGAAGCAACACTGTTAAAAGGGTTAAAAACATAAGAAAGATCTTTGAGTAAAATAGGGTAGACAACTCTTAGTTACTTGATCAAACTTGCAAAAAACATCCTTGCTATTTTCAAAAACACACTTCACAACACAATTTCAAAACCCTACTTTCAAACATTGAAAACTTTTCAAAAGACAAAAACACCTTTGTATACATTCAAACAAGAATCATTACAAAGGTTGCCACAACGATGGCCTCTTTTCAAAACATCTTTCAAAATCACACACAAAGCACCATTTCAAACAATTGAAGAGGACCATTTCAAACAATTGAAAAGCAAAGCAAGTGATCTAAGCAAGTAACTAAGAGCCCATGGATAACCATGGATAAAAAGGGTGCTAATACCTTCCCTTTCTATAATCTACTCCCTGAACCCAAGAAAACATCTCAAAGGTCTTTCCTGTGCTTTTTGACCTTTCCTTAGGATAAAATAAAAATTCGGTGGTGACTCTTGCTAAACCGAAACATTTGCAAACACAAACGCAAAATCCCAAGTCAGTTCTCCCACCGTATCGCACATCCTGATACTCATTCAGATTTAGTTCTCAAATACAATTCAGATACGCTTCAGACACGGACGCTATTCTGATACTCATTCGATTTCAGCTTAGAGATACGGTTCAAAAATCATTTATGGATGGCATCTACAAGCCTATCTCCAACAACTTTCTATCACCTCCCCAAATGGTATCTTTAAGCTCATTCCTTACACCATCGACCATCACATCACCGAGTGTAAATTTTTGGGCACTCTAGTGTCCAATCATCTTCCACCTTCGAGTCACGAATGGAAAAACTCGCCAATCTAACTCTTCAGGTTTAAAAAGATTGAACAGGGGCAGCTGTTGTACCCCAAAATTTTCCCTCTCATTTATCAAGAATTTGCTCACAATATCTCCTTTGGGCTCAAGACTGCACTAGGGTTGATCAACTCAAGATACCTCCTTAAACACTGATGACCAAAATTAGGGTTTGAGATTGCACAAGGATATTTGAACTTCCAATTCCCCATATGACTTTCATGGATCATCGTGGACCCCCAAGGTTACTCATGTCAAGTTTCAAGCTTTGGATCACACTTTTGATCAGTCAATTGAGCAGTTGACCTAAAAATCAACTATATTGGAGAAAAGGTCAACTATGGCCAATTTACAGTCAAACTTCATAATTTTTTATCCACATCAACATTTTAAACTCATATGTATCATTTGATCAAGTTTGGACCACAATTCTTCAAGAAATTTGATCAAATCTTCAAAAGGGCAAAATGGTCAAAATTAGGGTTTTGATTGGGAAATGAAAGTTTCTGATTTTTGACCTAGAAAATGATCAACTGGTTTAAGGCATGATCTCAATAGTAAAATTTCATAATTTTGACCTAATGACATAGCTCAAAGCATTGCTCAAGTCCAATAGATTGACAGATGAATTTTGCAGTCAACTAATCAAAAGTCAATTGTATACTGAAAAGTCAAACTTTAACTTTTTGGTCAAATTCAAATGGAAAAGATCAAAATTCATTAGAACATGTCAAAATATGAAACTTATTCATCAAGAAATCAAAAATTCAAAATTTCATTTTGAAACGTGAAAAATTCTAAACTTAGAAATTTTTCCAAGTGTTGGAAATTTCTTATTTTTTCACAACTTTGAGCAAAATTTTCACCATGATGAAAGATGATTCAAGAGAAACTTCCAACATGAAAGTTGTAGATCTCCTTTAAATCTAGAAATTTTCTTTACACAACTCCTTCCAAAAGTTCTTGTATCTCAAGTTATAATTATAAGAATACATGGTCATGGAACAAAACACTTAGTGAAATTTTTGCCCTAATTTGGTCAGGATTTTGACCCAACTTCATGGAACTTTTTCATATAGTTCCAAGGGGAATATTCAAAAGTAATTCAAATAAGGGTTGTAGATCACATTGCAATATTTACCAAATATCCAAGAACTCCTTGAGATCATTTTTGAGTACGCAGAATCGAAGAGATGAAGTTAGGGTTTTATCACTTGAATTACAAGGCATTCTGTGATGAACAAAATTCAAATTAAAAGTTATGATGCATAACCTCTACTTTGCAGGACTCAAACTTGTTATTCTATCCATAATTAATTGCTTTCTCAACTGTTAGAGGTCTCATTTCAAGCATTCAATGCAAGGTCATGCTTTATATCCATTTTGGGAAGAAAGTGCACATTGCCACTTTGATAAAGTGACTTTTTGTACAAAATTTGTTCTTAATCCTTGCACTTGTTCTCTTCTGATCATACATGTATCATAACACAAGAGAAATGGTTTAGACACTTACAATCACCCAACCCATGCTTGTACTTCACATTGAAACTTGGTTTCCCACTTTTCTTGAAAATCAAGTAACATAGCAAATAGCTTGCAACTTGCACTTCTGACTTGCAAAACCACTCAAGACACTATACTTATAGATACACAAACCATTTGCCACAAATCATACGTATGCTTGACCCCTAAAAAACACCAAGAGCTCAGAACTGTTTCACATACCTCCATTGTTGCCCAACCTGACCAAAAGTTTGAAACTCACATCTCCCTCGTGCGTTTTCAAGCCTTTTTGTTCCTAAAGCTTCTAAACATCATTTAGAACTCATCCCACACCCTGTTACAATACTGTAACACCATTAACACCATCCTCCATTTTTAAAAATAGAGCTTTGCACTTGGACTTCTCTAGAACTCCTCAGGCACTTTCAGCTCAAACTAAGCATCCCATTAGCTTTCTGGGAACTTGAGGAAGCTAACTCAATCATTGGAACTAGCTGAAAGCTTCTCAAACTCCAAACCTGATACCCTCTTGCAAGGTAAGTTTTTAACTTTGAAACTTTCATACAGGCATCATAAATGATTTATTTGTGAATAAAACATGTAGATATCATTGCCCTAAAGCTAACCATGTCCATAATTTCCATTAATTTTGCTTGAGCTTAGAGAATTTTAAGGTTGGAGTTTATGAGATTTTTAGGGTTCGTATTAGGGCCAATGAAATTCATGTTTTTCTTTGATCCATAATTTTAATGCTTTACATTTCTGAAACCATGAGGAAATTTGCTACAAGTTTCATGTTTACAGTTTTCATTTTTGTTGAGATTTGAACAAGTTACAGAGGTTCTGGCTGGGCGTGAGGTTGAAGATGAAGTTGGCCTCAGGAACATGTTTACCATATATATTTATGCTTTGATTTATATAAACGGATGTATAGCCACCCCAGTGGTAGAAGCGCGCGCCTGTAACCAGAGGGACCTGGGTTCGAGCCCCAGTGGTACCCTTTTGGATTTTTCACATTTTTTGCATTTCTGACTTTCTTTTTGGCAGGCGCTGGGCCTTCCTTTGGGTCTCTATGTTTTTTTTTCTTGTTGTTGACCCCCCTGCTGGCTTCTCACACCCCTGGCCCATTTATTTTCTTTTTTCATTTTATTTATTTTTTTGTTTTCTTAAATATATCATCTAACACTAAAAAATCAGAAAAATATAAAAATGTTAGATTTATATTTTGAAAGAGTTTATTTATTTTTCTAAATAAAAAATTATTTTTATTTAATCATACTTTACTTATTTTATTAATTGTTTTGTAAATTTAATTAAAACTAGGGTTTTAGTTATTTTCTTTTACACCATTAAAATATATTATTTTAAAACAAAAAAGGACCAAAAATATTTTATAATACTATAATTTATTTTCAAGACAAAAATACCAAAAAAATACTTTTCTTATAAACTTAATTTCCTTTATTTTTTTAATTAATAGAATTAGGGTTTTATTTAAAATCTTTTCTTAGTAAATTTAGATTTTACTTTTTACTACTTTAATTAATTATTTTTCCCTTTAATTAATTAGGCTTTAAATTCTTGCAATCCCCATTTATGCTTTGTACACCCTCCTTCCACAACCATTGTAATAGCGTAGTAACTTTAAATTCTGCAATTTATCGCTTTATATACAAATGCTAGTAATTAGGGTTTGTATGGAAAGACTAAAACCAATCAAATAGAAAACCCTAATCAAAGACAAAATCAAGCATGAAAAACAATACATTTGCACACAAGCACCCCTAGGGTAAATCCACTTGGTTGCCTTACAAAATGGCCATATTACGCATGTGAGGTATCTTAGGAAAAACAAGAAAAATACAAGATCATAGTCCCTCGATGACACTATCTATGTTGCCTTTCAAATGTCTTAGTCCCTAAAAGAGAATGTTAAGATACCTTGTAAACATTGCTAGTCATGGTTATACGATGACCCACGCCCGTCCCATTTACATCCAAAGATAGGGTTACTTACCAAATCAATGGTAAGATAACAATGTCAAAGGAAAAAGGAAATGAACATGAAAGACTTTTGAGTAGGAAGAATGCTCCTAATTACTTACTCCATTTCAAAACAAAACATCCTTGCTATTTTCAAAACAAACGCCAACACTTTCAAAACATCTTACAAACTTGAAAACATTTTCAAAAGATCAACACCTTTGTATACATTCTTACGAACGAGAATCATTACAAAGTTTGCCTAAACAATGGCCTCTTTTCAATATACTTTCAAAAACCACACAAAGCACATTTTCAAATAAAAGCAAGTGACCTAGCAAGTAAATAAGAGCCCATGGAAAACCATGGATGAAAAGGGTGCTAATACCTTCCCTTTTCATAATCTACCCCCCGAACTCAAGAAAATATCTCAAAGGTCTTTCCTGTGCTTTTTCACCTTTCCTTTTGGATAAAAGAAAATTCGGTGGCGACTCTTGCTAACCGTAACATTTGCGATCAAACGCAAAACAATCAAGTCAGTTCTCCCACTGTATCACAGCGAGCGAGACACTTTTGAGGCCCAATTCTACGCCAGCAAGAAGAAGGTTCTGGAACTCACCAAGCAGCTTCATAAAGAGCGGAGTCTGAACGCCTACATCGCACCAAAGAGGATGCGTACAAATTTTTTATCTTAGATTTTTTTTTAATTTTCTTTGTAAGCCCGAAGAGGCGTGATGTACTCAAACTTTGATTTATTAATATAACGTGTGTTCCTTTTTGGTCTAAAGCAAATTTAAATCTCTAATTTCCTTGAAATCATTTGCATATGCATCTCCATTCATCATAACATAAGCAGGTTTCTTACAACAAGTCTCCTCATCTTTCTACTGTTTATTTCAGTAAGATGGATCTCGAGCAGACAGTAAAAGACCTCCAGGCGCAAAATGCTCAGTTTCAACAGATGTTCTTGACTCTAGCCAAAGGACAAGAGGATTTGAAAACTTTACTGATTGAAGAAAAGAAGAAGAAAGCAAAGAAAATGACCAGAGTTCTGAATATGGGAAGAAGACTCCAAGGACAAGCCAGACGGACCCTAGACTTCACAACGTCATCTGGCGAAAAGGATAATCAAGAAGGGAAAGGAAAGGAAGCGGCTGCCCAGCCAGAGTCTGAAGAGGAAGAAGAAGAAGCTTACTCTTAGGAGCAGTATCCTCCGGCTGATGACAAATACAAACATCTGGAAGAACGTCTAAGTGCAATGGAAATTCAGAAAGTGCCCGGGCTGGACTTTGAAGAGCTGGGTTTAGTGTCTGGGATTGTTATTCCACCAAAATTCAAGGCACCAATATTTTCTAAGTACGATGGGGTTTCGTGTCCTAAGATGCATCTCCGATCTTACGTGAGGAAGATACAACCTCACACTGCCGACAGAGATTTGTGGGTCCATTTCTTTCAAGACAGTCTATCCGGGACTCAGCTAGATTGGTTCTATCAACTAGAAAGGGCCAATATCCATAATTGGGAGGACCTTGTCGTTGCCTTTTATAAACAGTATCAATACAACACAGACCTTGCTCCTACCCATACTCAACTCCAGAGTATGGCTATGGTTTCAAGCGAAGGTTTCAAAGATTACACTAAGAAATGGAGGGACTTAGTAGGAAGAGTTCAGCCCCCCCTGTCTGAAAGAGGGCTAGTAGACATGTTTTTGGGTACCATGTCCATTCCTTTCTTCAATCATATAATCAGAAGCTCTTCAGCAGGCTTCACTGAATTAATCTTGACCGAGGAAAGATTGGAAGCTAGGATTAAGAGTGGGAAGATCCAAAAAGACGCATCCTCCGCTACTGTAAGAAAACCATTTATTAGGAAGAAAGAAGTTGGCGTTGTGTATCCTCAAAGGAATCAAGATAGAACTGAACACCGTCCAATGGTGGGGGCTGTCATGATCCCTAAGCCTGCACCCACTCAACAAAGGAGCAATCAGCCTAGAACAGAAAGACCAGTAAGACAATTTAACCAGATTAATATGACACTATCTCATGTCCTGCCACATTTGTTGAGATCTAATCTAGTAACTTTGAAGGAAGCCCCGAAGAATCCCAACACCGCATCTCATCATTACCATCCTAATGCTCGTTGTGCTTACCATTCAGAAAGCCCAGGCCATGATACCAACAACTATTGGGCTTTGAAAAACAAGGTGCAAGACCTTCTTGAAGCAAAAGAAATTGAGTTTTATGCTCTTGAGATCCCAAATGTTATCACCACTCATATGCCCAAGCTTGGTCGTGATGTTAACACTATTGAAGACGATATGTTTATTACTACTGTTGATGAACTTGTTACTCCTCTCCTGACTGTCAAGAGAAATCTGTTGAAAGCCGGTTTATTTCCGGGTTATGACGAAAGCTGCCACCTCTGTTTATCCCTACCAACTAGTTGTCATTTACTGAAAGCAGGTGTCCAACGCCTAATGGATGACAAAGAGATTTTGTTTGAAATGACTCTCGTTCCAACCGTTTCTTACAAAGATGTTTCTATAGTAACCATTTCTTCCAATCCTTCCAGAGTCTCCACCAAAAGACCCATTAGGATTACATCTGTTCCTAAAGTGGCTCCATTGATAATTACTATGCCAGGTCCAATCCCCTACTCATCAGATAAAACTGTCTCATGGAACTATTGGGGCGATGTCTACTATCACGATGTCAAGCAAGATTGGTTGGCTGATGAAGACTCAATTTTTGAGAAGGTTGACCCCGACATCGACAACATTACAGAAACCAGCAAGATAACCCGAAGTGGAAGAGTATTCTCTCCTGAGATTTCTCCTCCGAAGACTATTATCGGTCCTGTGATTATACCTGTTTTTGTTCCTGTTGACACTACTACTACAATCCATATGGTTACCCCTACTGATATCCCTACCACCGAGTCAACCGAGACCCGGGGAAAAGGCATTATGGTTGAGCCTGTCTGAATGAAGGCGCAATCAGTATCTATCCCAGAAGCCTCCCAAAAGGAGACGGAAGAAAATGTGAAAATTATAAAGAGAAACGACTACAACGTAGTCGAACAGCTAGGGAAGACTCCGTCAAAGATTTCCATGCTGGATTTATTGTTGTGCTCCAAGGCTCATGCGAAGGCCTTGGTGAAATTTCTTAAAACTGCCCATGTACCACAAGAAACCTCTGCTGATCAGTTCCAAGACTGTGTGGCCAGTTTAACCGCTGACAATGGTTTAGGCTTTTCTGATGCTGACTTGACACCTAGAGGGAGGAAACACAACGAGGCATTGCACGTCTCTATCGAATTCCGGGGCACAACTTTGGCCCATGTCTTGGTTGATACCGGTTCGTCTTTGAATATGCTACCTAAGAAAGCTCTTGATAGACTCGACAGTGAAGGTTTGACCTTAAAACCCAGCAACATAGTGGTAAGGGCCTTCGACGGTTCAAATAGGGTGGTGCATGGGGAGGTGGACATCCCCATAAAAGTTGGAACTCAAACCTTTGATTCAACTTTCTACGTGATGGACATTCGCCCTTCCTATTCTTGTTTATTGGGCCAACCATGGATTCACAATGCTGGTGTCGTTACCTCTACATTACATCAGATGCTGAAATATCCAACCGAGGGAAAAAATCATTATTGTCCATGGAGAAGAGGAATATATGGTCAGTTACTTGAACTCCTTCAGATACATGGAATTGGATGGTGAATTCATTGAAACTCCATTTCAGCATTTCGAATAAGTCCCACAGACAGTGGCAGCTACCAAGACTGTTTCCCAAATTCCGAAGATTACAAGACCTCCGCTAAAGATGTCTTCTCTGAAAGATGCCAAGGCAGTGATCGAAGAAGGTGGGTGTACTATTTGGGGCCAACTCCCGGATATGCCTTACAAATCTGACAAATTTGGTTTGGGTTTCACTTCAGGAGCCTAGAAAGTTGTACGTCATGCTCGTTCCAGGGGACCACCCTTGAAGATCAGCAACCACGGAATCAACGCAGTGGAGGATGATGATGAGGACAACTACGACCTGGAGGAATGGATTTTCCCAACCATCAACAGAGGACTCAGCATCTGGGAAGCTAAAGACTTTGTCCCAATTACTTTTATCTAATAGTAATTGTCTTTAAATTTTTGTCGGACCTGTAATAATTAAACAAATCAGACTTTTAAAACCTTGTGTCATACCCGAGGCACAACGGTCCATTTGTAAGGGTTGTTACCTCATTTTCATATGTCATCAATGAATCATGGACGTTTTTGCATACAAACTTTGTGCTCTTTGTCTTTCTTTTCTACATTTTTATTTTTTTCAAAGATATCTATACTTTTACGCACACTCACATTCAAAATGCAAGTCTACATCCACTCAGGATCCCATGGGTAACAATTCTGCTATGGCCTATTGTGACTCTGCAAACCTAATCTACCAAGCCGAAGATGAAGGTGAGAAGATTGTGAAGTGACAGGGGAACTAACCAGGTTACTACAAAAGAAAGAGAGGACCATACAGCCCCACGAAGAACCAGTGGACACAGTTAACTTGGGTACTGAAGAGGACAAGAAATAAGTCAAGGTGGGTGCCAATCTGGAACCCAATGTCAAGAAGCGCTTAGTTCAGTTGCTACATGATTATGTTGAGGTCTTTTCCTGGTCGTACAAAGACATGCCAGGACTGGATGCTGATATCGTGGTACATCGTCTACCGACAAAAGAAGACTGCCCTCTGGTAAAACAGAAAGTTCGTCGCATGCGACCAGACATGTCAGAGAAGATCAAGGCCGAAGTCATGAAACAATTCAATGTCGGATTCTCATCCGTTACCTCCTATCCACAATGGGTCTCCAATATTGTTCCCGTGCCTAAAAAGGATGGCAAAGTACACATGTGCGTAGACTACAGAGATTTGAATAGGGCAAGCCCTAAGGATGATTTCCCACTTCCCCATATCGATATTTTGGTCGACAATACCGCGCAGCATAAAGTGTTCTCATTTATGGATGGTTTCTCAGGCTATAACCAGATCAAAATAGCACCTGAGGATATGGAGAAAACGACCTTTCGTCACACAATGGGGAACATTCTGCTACAAGGTTATGCCATTCGGGTTGAAGAATGCTGGGGCAACTTATCAGCGTGCCATGGTAGCTCTATTTCACGACATGATCCATCACGAAATAGAGGTCTATGTGGACGACATGATAGCCAGGTCTCAAACTGAAGAGGAACATCTTGACCATTTGCAGAAACTGTTTGAGAGACTAAAGAAATACAAGCTGAGGTTGAACCCAAATAAATGCACATTTAGGGTGAGGTCCGGTAAACTCCTAGGCTTTGTCGTCAGCGATAAATGTGTTAAAGTGGATCCTGCCAAGGTGAAAGCAATACAAGAAATGCCTGATCCTCGTACTGAGAGGGAAGTCAGAGGATTCTTAGGATGGCTAAACTACATCGCCCGATTCATTTCTCACTTGACTGCTACTTGTGAACCAATCTTCAAATTACTGAAGAAAGATCAAGTAGTCAAATGGAATGATGAGTGCCAAGCTACCATCGACAAGATCAAAGAGTACCTTCAAGAGCCTTCTGTTTTAATGCCGCCTGTTGAGAGTAGACCTTTGATCATGTATCTAACTGTTTTGGAAAATTCAATGGGGTGTGTGTTGGGGAAGCATGACGAGTCTGGCCAAAAAGAGCATGCTATTTATTACCTGAGAAAAAAGTTTACCGACTATGTAACAAGGTATTCACTGCTCGAGAAAACATGCTGCGCTCTGGCATGGGCTGCTCGCCGGCTAAGACAGTATATGCTGACCCATACTAACTTGTTGATATCCAAGATGGATCTAATAAAATACATATTCGAGAAGCCTGCCCTCTCTGGGAGAATAGCAAGATGGCAGATGATCCTGACAGAATACGAAATTCAGTACACTACCCAAAAAGAAATAAAGGGGAGTGTGTTATTCGATCACCTTTCTCATCAAGTTGTGGATGACTATCAGTCCATGAAATTTGAATTCCCAGATGAAGACATCATGATGGTAAACAACTGTGAAGAACTCAGACCATATGACAGACCTGAACAAGGATCCCAATGGACCCAGGTTTTTGATGGGGCGTCCAACGCACTCGGTAATGGCATAGGTGTTGTACTCATATCCCCTGAAAGATGTCACACTCCCTTTACCGTAAGACTTTGCTTCAACTATACAAATAGCATGGCAGATTACGAAGCGTGTATTTTGGGTCTCAAAGCTTCCATAGATTTGGGGATCAAGTCTTTAAGTGTATTTGGAGATTCAGCCTTGGTCATCAGTCAGATCAAAGGAGATTGGGATATGAAACACCCTAACCTCATCCCCTACAAAGAACATGTGTTGACATTAATCCCATATTTTGAGGAGATTACCTTCGAGCATTTCCCGCGAGAAGAAAATCAACTAGCATATGCGCTAGCCACAATGTCATCCATGTTTAAACTCAAATGGGATAACAAGGCTCCCCAGATTACCATTGAACGGATGGATGAACTAGCTTATTGTCACGAGATCAATACTGAAGAAGTAGTTGACCAGCCTAGGTTCCATGAAGTCAAGAGGTACCCCGTGGCTCAAGAGTATCCGGAAGGAGCTTCAGTTAATGATAAGAAGTTCTTAAGGATATTCTCTGCTAAGTTCTTCACCAGTAATGGCATTCTTTACAAACGCAACCACGACTCTGTTTTACTTCGTTGCGTAGAGAAGGTTGAGGCCGAAAAGATCATGGATGATCTACATGAGGGAACTTTTGGCACCCATTCCAATGGGCATACGATGGCAAAGAAGATCCTACGGGCAGGGTATTACGGGTCTACCATGGAGGCAGATTGCTATCAGGATTCACGAACTTGCCACAAGTGTCAGATCTATGCTGACAAAGTGCATGTGCCTTTAGTCCCTCTAAATGTCCTGATTGCTCCATGGCCATTCGTGATGTGGAGCATCGATATGATTGGAGAAATCAAACCTACAACTTCTAATTGACAATGCTTCATCTTAGTGGCCATTGACTATTTCATGAAGTGGGTTGAGGCAGCTTCTTTCGCATACGTTACCAAGAATGTCGTGGCCCGTTTCATCAAACAAAATCTAATCTGTCGATACGGTATCCCAGAGAGAATCATCACAGACAATGGTACGAATCTCAACAATATTATGATCACCACACTGTGCGCACAATTCAAGATTCAGCACCATAATTCTTCCCCTTACCGACCGAAGATGAATGGCGCTGTTGAAGCCGCAAATAAGAACATAAAAAAGATCATACAAAAAATGACAGTAACCTACAAGGACTGACATGAGATGCTACCATTCGCTCTCCACGGTTACCGTACCACGGCACACACATCAATCGGGGCAACACCTTACTCTCCGGTATACGACATGGAGGTTGTCTTGCCAATTGAGTTCCAGATCCCTTCTCTGAGAATCATGAAGGACGCAGGGTTGAATGAAGAAGATTGGATCCAGACTCGACTTGACCAGTTGAACCTAATTAATGAGAAAAGGCTCACGGTTGTCTGTCATGGCCAGATGTACCAAAAATGCATGATCAAAGCCTTTAACAAAAAGGTCAGATGTCAGGTATATTAGGTTGGTGACTTGGTAATCAAGCGTATCATATTACCACAAGGTGATCCCAGGGGAAAATGCACTCCTACGTACGAGGGACCATTTGTGATCAAAAGCATATTCTCTGGTGGAGCAATGATCTTAACCACTATGGATGGCGATGACCTGCCGCACCCTGTGAACGCGGACATAGTCAAAATATACTACGCATAAGAGACCCGCTAGGTTGACACACCTAGGAAAAACAAGGGCATCCCGATGAACCAAAAAGGTTCGGGGAAAAATTAGGGATAAAACAAAAAAATCTATACACCCGGCAAGTTGAAAACCCGAAAGGGCCACTTGGACAAAAAAGGGTATCCCGGTGGACTGAAAACCCGAAAGGGCTGTCTAGGCAAAAGTTAGGGAATTAAAGCGTATGACTATGTCCCGTTGGATCACCTTACAGACAACCTTTAGCTTCGAATGACAAACTCAACGGTCCTAATCAAATCCAATCAACTTTGGACGAGGCAACAAATGGACAAGACGCTCATAGACACAGAGGCTATAGCAGAATGGGAACCCCATGAGATTATTTCACATAGCTATCTTTTCTTTGTATCAAATTTTCATTTTTACGACGACATTCTCTTAATAGGATGTTCGTCTCATTGTACAAAATACTTATTCTAGTTAATACAAAGATATTCCTTTGAAAGTGCAAAACTATCTCTTTTTCTTTATTTCTTTGTTTTGTTTACAAAAACGTCCAATGATTTATTTTTGAACATATGCATTTGAACGTAACTACTGTTTACAAACGAGAGAAAAATAGAAGACAATCACTAATGGCTTTAAGAAATAGGATAATATCTTTAGACTATTCCATAAAATCCTCTACAGTGTGCAGCTTAATGATATCAAGCTCTCTCACATCCCCGGCAGAACAAGGCTTCCAATTATCACTCCCCAGTAAAATTCACCCAATTTCTCAAGATTTCACAAGCAATACATGGTGTTTCCCTTACAACATAGTTCATTTCTCTAAAAGAAGCTCATCAACTCATCAGCACTTCAAAACATGAAGACTTACACTCCACATCCCCAACAACAGTCAAGGATTTTATTCCCCTAATCCAACAACATTACAACAGATTAGCTTACATAACCATACATCGCATCCATACGTCATAACATTGACAGCACAAATACATACGGCACAATGTCATTTATTTTGAGAACATCATTACACCATGCATTTCATACATCATGACATTGCATACGACTAACCTTTCATCTTTTTCAGGAAAGATCAATCAATAAGAAATTATCAACAAATTTTCAACAAGTCAATTACAGATCAATTCCCAAGAAAGGATTGGTCAACCATCTATACAACAGATGTTTCTTTCAGACTCATGCCGGTTCAGTTTAAATATCTCAACAATTTATTATGATTCTTTTCCCGCATATGTCTTCTCTGGTTCAGATAAATCTCTCAATGATTTATTCTGATTCTTCTCCAGATCCCTACCGGTTCAGATAAATCCCTCAACAGTTTACTCTGATTCTTTCCCGCAAACGCTTTCTCTGGTTCAGATAGATTGCACAAAGATTTACTCTGATTCTTTCCAGTTAAAGAACAATCAAGATCTCTTTTGGTTCAGTTTAAACCCCTCAACGGTTTATCCTGATACTTTCTAAAGGAACCTTTAGGGTTCAGATAAGTGTCTCAACGATTTATTCTGGTTCTTTCCCACAGGCACTTTCTCTGGTTCAGATAGATCACACAAAGATTTATTCTGATTCTTTCCAGTTAAAGAACATTCAAGATCTCTTTTGGTTTAGTTTAAACCCCTCAACGGTTTACCCTAATACTTTCCAAAGAAACACTTCTGGTTCAGATAAATCGCACAAAGATTTATTCTGATTCTTCCCAGTCAAACAACATACAAGACTTCTTCTAGTTCAGATAAGTTGCTCCAAAGATTTATTATGATTCTTTTCCAGTTGAAATCAAGTTCAGACTTAGTACGTTCTCTGTCAACAGTCACCTTTGGATGGCATCTACAAGCCCATCTCCGATAAATCTCCATTATTCCTCCAAATGGCATCTGTAAGCCCATGCTCATTTCATCTTCGAGTGCAAATTTCTGGGCACTTTAGTGTCCAATCATCTTCCACCTTCAAACCACGAATGGCAGATCCGCCAATCTAACTCTTCAGGTTTAAGAAGATTGAACAGGGATAACTATTGTACCCCAAAATTTTCCCTCTCATTTATCAAATATTTTCTCACAAGATCACCTTGGGTTCAAGACTACACTAGGGTTGATCAGCTCAAGACACCTACTAAAGCACTGATGACTGAAATTAGGGTTTGAGATTGCATAGGGATATTTGAACTTTTAATGCCTCATATGACTTTCATGGACCATTATGGACCCCCAAGATTGCTCATGTCAAGTTTCAAGTCTTGGATCACATTTTGCTCAGTCAATTGAGCAGTTGACCTAAAATCAGCTGTATTGAAGAAAAAGTCAACTGTGGCTAATTTACAGTCAAACTTCATAATTTTTGACCCATATCAACAATATGAAATCATATGTATCACTTGATCAAGTTTGGACCATAATTCCTCAAGAAATTTGACCAAATCATCAAAAGGGCAAAATGGTCAAAATTAGGGTTTTGCCGAGAAAGGGCAATTTCTGATTTTTGGCCTAGCAAATGGTTAATTGGTTTGAGGAATGATATTAAGAGTTAAATTGCATCATTTTAACCTAATGGCATGACTCAAAACATTGCTCAAGTCCAATTGATTGACAAATGAATTTTCAATCAACTGATCAAATATCAACTGTATACTGAAAAGTCAAACTTTGACTTTTTGGTCAATATCAAGTATCAAAGATCACAATTCATCAAAACATGTCAAAATATGAAACTTTTTCATCAAGAAATCAAAAAGTTAAGATTTCATTTTGAAAAGTCAAAGTTTTCAAACTTAGAAATTTTTCTAAGTGTTGAAAACTTCATGTTTTTTCACAACTTTGAGCCAAATTTTCACCATGATGCAAGATGATTCAAAAGAAACTTACAACATGAAAGTTGTAGATATCCATGATATATACAACATTTCTTTATACAGCTTCTCATAGAAATGTTTGGATTTCAAGTTATTAATTCATGAATTCATGATCTTGAAACTAAACACTTAGTGAAAATTTTGCCCTAGTTTAGGCAGGATTTTGACCTAACTTCATGACAATTTTTCATATAGTTCCAAGGGAAATTTTGAAAAGTGATTCATATATGGGTTTTAGAGAACATTACAAGCTTTCTAAAATGTCCAAGAACTCCTTGAGATCATTCTTGAGCAAGGAGAATCGAAGAGAGGAAGTTAGGGTTTCAAAATAAAATTATAGGTCATTTTGTGATGAACAAAGATTCAAATCTCAAACCTATGCTGCATAATCTCTACTTTACAGGCCTAAAACTTGTTAGGCACTCCATAATTAAATTCTTGCACAGCTGTTAGAGGCTTCAACTAAAGCATTCAATGCAATGCCCATGCTTTATGTCCATTTTAGGAAGAAAGTGCACAATGCCATTTTGAAAAAGTAGCTTTATACACAAAACTTATTCTTGAGCCTTGCAATGGTTTTCTTCTGATCATACACGACCTATAACTCAAAAGAAGTTTGTCTCAAGCCTCACAATCACTCAGCCCATGCTTGTACTTCATCTTGGAACCATACTTTCACTTTTCTTCAAAATCAAGTAACGTAGTAATCAGTCTAGAGCTTGTACTTATGACCCTCTCAAGCACTCAAACCTTCTCATTACTTATGTACAAGTCCTTGGCAATAAAACACATGCTTAAGCCCCAAAACTCCCAAGAACTCAGAACTGTATCACATACCTCCATTTTTGCATAACCTGACCAAAAGTTTGAAACTCACATCTCCCTCGTGTGTTTTCAAGCCTTTTTGTTCCTAAAGCTTCTAAACATCATTTAGAACTCATTCCACACCCTGTTACAAGACTGTAAGACCATTAACACCATCCTCCATTTTCAAAAACAGAGCTTTGCACTTGGACTTCTCCAGCACGATTCAGCCATCTCTAGTACAAACTAAACATTGCATTAGCTTCCTGGAACCTCAGTGGAGCTATTCTGATCATCATAACACCCTGAGGAGTGCTCAAACTCAGAATACGATTTCCAGTTTTAAGGTAAGTTTCCTTAACTTGGAACTCTTCATACATGCATCATTAATGTTTAATTTGTGAATGAAATATGTAGACATCATTGTTCTGAAGCTAACCATGTCTTTAGATTTCATTTATATTGCTTAAGTAGTCAGAATTTTGAATCTGAACATCCTGGAAAAATTAGGTCAGAATTTGGTACCATTCAAAATTCGTACTCATTTTTGAGAGTTAGTTTAAGTTATTTACATTTCTGGAATCGTGGTGAAATTTGCCACAAGTTTCATGTTTACATTTTTGCAAATGGATGAGAAATGAACAAGATGCAGGTGGTCCGGCTAGAGGTTGAAGATGAAGTTGTTTTCAGGAAGCATTTTCTAATATATATTTATGGTTTGGCATAAGTTAACAGATGTATCACCATCCCAGTGGTTAAAGCGCGCGCCTGTCACCCTTAGATCCTGGGTTCAAGCCCCAGCGTGATCTTTTTCATTTTTTTTCTATTTTTTTTCCATTTTTTTTACACTTTTCTGTTTTTGCAGCGCCTGGGCCAGCAGTTTGGGCCTGACCTTTTTTCTTACAATACTCCCTATTTCACTTATCAACCTCCCTGACTATATTTTTTATTTTATTTTATTTTTGCTTTTTTTTACCTTTTATTATTAATATTATTATTACTATTATTTTCATTAATAAAAATCTAAAAAACATTTATATTTTTATTATTTACATTTATATTTTATTTTTCTTCACAAAAACAAAAGAATAAAAAACATTTCTTTTACATTTTCTTTAATAATTAAATTTACCTTTTTAAATACTTAGATAATTTAATTTTAATTATTATTATATTATATTATTTATTTTTATTGTAAATTAAAATCAATTTAGAATTTAGGATTTTTATTTAATTATTTTTAGTTACTAATTTAATTAAATTCACAAAAACCCTAAAAAACTTGTTTTCTTTAAATTAATTTATTTTACTTAATATTAATTTTTCTATTTTTAATTAATTATTTTATTTCTACTTAATTAGGTCAAAAAAACCCTTTTTCATAAAAACCAAACAATAAATCATATTTCTTTTTGCATTTACATTCTTGTATTTTATTTGTTCATTTTATACATTTATTCAAATTCGATATGGTTGTAATAGATAATTAGGGTTTTAATTTCTTGCAATATTCCCCATTTGTAATTTGTATACCCCCTCCCCGAAATGATGTAATAGCGTAGTATTTTTATTTTCCGCAATTTAAATGCTTTATATATAAATGCTAGTAACTAGGGTTTGTATGGAAAGATTAAAATCAATGCTTAGCAAACCTTAATCAAAGACAAATCAAGCATGTAAATCAACACATTTGCACACAAACACCCTTAGGGTAAACCCACTTTGTTGCCTTACAAAATGGCCATATTATGCATGTGAGGTATCTTAGCAAAAACAAGCAAAATACAAGATCATAGTCCCTCGATGACGCTATCCATGTTGCCTTTCAAAATGATCTTAGTCCCTAAAATAAAATGCTAAGATATCTTACAATATTGCTAATCGTGGCTATACGATGACCCTTGCCCATCCCTTTTACATCCAAAGATAGGGTTACTTACCAAATCAATGGTAAGATAACAATGTCAAAAGAAAGAGGAAATGAATATGAAAGAATTTTGAGTAGGTAGAATGTTCCTAGTTACTTGCTCAAATTCAAAATAAAAACATCCTTGCTATTTTAAAAACACCTACACTTTCAAAACATCTTACAAACTTGAAAACATTTTCAAAAGATCAAACACTTTGTATACATTCTTACAAACGAGAATTATTACAAAGTTTGCCTAAATGATGGCATCTTTACAAAATACTTTCAAAAACCACACAAAAGCACATTTTCAAACAAAAGCAAGTGATCTAGCAAGTAACTAAGAGCCCATGGAAAACCATGGATGGAAAGGGTGTTAATACCTTCCCTTTTCATAATCTACCCCCGAACTCAAGAAAACATCTCAAAGGTTTTTCCTGTGCTTTTTTACCTTTCCTTTTGGATAAAAAAAAGTCGGTGGCGACTCTTGCTAACCGCAACATTTATGATCAAACGCAAAACAACCAAGCCAGTTCTCTCACCGTATCACATTATTGAAGAAGGACTGAAGGCTGTAGAGAGTTACGATGCTCTCGATGTCAATGCTCTCGAAATGGGGAACTAGTGGGTCAGAGAACTAGTGGGGGAAATGCTTCTGCTAGTTTGGTTTGTTTCAAATGTGGAAAACCTGGTCATAAGAGAAATGCGTGTACTGTTGAGGTGAATAGGTGTTTCCGTTGTGGTAAGATGAGACATGTTATGTTTGAGTTCAAACATAAGGAGATGATTTGCTTCAATTATGGTGAAGAATGACACATTGGTAGTCTGTGTCAGAAACCAAAGAAGGTGCAAACCAGTGAGAAAGTGTTCACTTTGGCTGAGAATCATACGGCTAATGAGGACAGACTCATCAGAGGTACACATTTCATTAATAGTACTCCTTTAATTACTATTATTGATATCGGTGCTACTCATTGCTTTATTGGTGCTGATTGTGTTGAGAGATTAGGTCTTATTTTGTCTTCTATGAATGGAGAGATGGTCGTCGACACTCTATCCAAGGGGCCAGTGAATACTTCTTTTGTGTGTTTAAAGTTCCCTTTATCGATCTTCGATAGAGACTTTGCTGTTGATTTAGTTTGTTTGTGTGATACGGTGGGAGAACTGACTTGAGGTTTTGCGTTTGTTTTCGCACTTGTTCGGTTTAGCAAGAGTCGCCACCGACTTTTTATTTTATCCAAAGGAAAGGTCAAAAAGCACAGGAAAGACCTTTGAGATGTTTTCTTGTGTTCGGGGGGTAGATTATGAAAAGGGAAGGTGCTAGCACCCTTTTCATCCATGGTTATCCATGGGCTCTTAGTTACTTGTTTTAGATCACTTGCCTTTGCTTTTCAATTGTTTGAAATGGTGCTTTGTGTGTGTGGTTTTGAAAATGTTTTAAAAAAGATGCCTTGTCTAGGCAACCTTTGTAATGATTCTTGTTTGAATATATACAAAGGTGTGTGTCTTTTTGAAACGATATTCCAATGTGTTGTACCCCAAAATTTGCCCTCTCTTTCTTCAGGAAATCATCTTGGATTCTCAGAGTCCCTCTGAAACAAATCCAAGTCCTGAATTGTTATTTTTGCCCAAGCAAGCCATTTACAAGAGCAAAATGATCACACAAGCTCTAAAGGCAACGCTTTTATCTTAAGAAAAATTAAATTCTAAACATTTGGAATTTTCCTCTAAAAAATGGGTGTTTAAGAAAAATTGGCGCTTCAGAACTTCTGGACCGAACTCCAGATAGAAGCGGTCAGAAGTTGCAAGCTTGGCTCTACGCAGTCAGAAGTTGGCTCTTCAGCAGCCACATCAATGCAGTCAGAAGTTGGCTCTTCAGCAGCCACATCAACGCAGTCAGAAGTTGGCTCTTCAGCAGCCACATCAACGCAGTTAGAAGTTGGCTCTTCAGCAGCCACATCAATGCAGTCAGAAGTTGGCTCTTCAGCAGCTACATCAACTCAGTCAGAAGTTGCAAACGTGGTTCAACACGTAAGCCTCAGACAGAACATGCTGAAATCAGAAGATGAAAAGGTCAGAAGAGTGAGTGTTACACTGATACAGAATCTCTAAGTACAGGATTTCCAGAAGCAAATTCAAGGAACGTGTCAGAAGGTCAGGGGAATCCCCAGAATATGCTAAGACAACAGGAGGCCAAGACCAGAGCATGGTTTACGTTGTTTTTGGTAAAGCAGAACTGCTGGTTCAAGTTTCCTATTACCAGAATATTGGTGTTGATGAGTCTCATCACCATTTAATGCTCATTAATGCTCCCAACCACTCCTGAACATTCATCCAAGTATTCCCTTCACGTGTGGCTTGGTAAACGCCTTTATACAGGTTCTGGCCTGGGTCTACGCGCCACCGTCCACCTAAGAGGTCACTTCACCCCAATCCACACCTGCTGCTCCAGCCTAGGCTGAAAGGCTATCTGTTATCACAACTTCCCAGGAATTTATTTCAAAGAACAACTCAACCTCTGTTGGCGCCTTTAACGTTCAAGAAATCCACAAGAGCTTGGCCTATAAATAGAGAACCATTGTCCACTGAAAAAGGGCGTCCAAAGAAACAGAAAAATTGCTAGAAGAGAAATAGAAATCTTTAGCAAGAAAGTGTTGTGAAACTCTGTCAAAATCTCCAGTGTTTCATAACTTTGAATTTCTTACCTTCAAACTTCATCAAATACCCAGTTTTCTCTGTGACTAAAGAACACCCTTTCAACTTCTGACCATATATACGCATACACCTTCATCTACCCTTTTCAAAAAGAACCTGTCCAGAACACCATCAGAGCCAAAAGCTAGCTCTCATCCACAAACTTTTCCAACATCCAGGTAAACACCTGCTGACCCTCATCACGCTGCTAAGCATCATCAACTTTGCATACTCAAATGAACATAATGTAAATATCATATTGCTGCTGTTTGTGTTCTGAGGATCTTCATACCTCAGAACGTTTACCTCAGAATGTTTTGGAGCCAACGTAGAACCTGCCTGTGACCTTGTTGGTTCTGTCTTCTGAAACACTTTGACATTTGCTGGAGCTGCTCCAAACATGTTTTCTGTTTTGTGGAAAAATAAAAAATTTGCAGATGTTCTGATTAGCACAGTGAGAAGCCAAGTGCTGACTTTGACGTTAGCACATCTGAAGCCTGTTTTGCTGTCAATAATATCAGAACTTCTGAGAATTTTTGTATTTCCAGCAGGATCAAAACTTCTGATTTCCCCAATAACAAACTTTTGTCTTGCAGCACAGGGGGGTCAGAACTTCTGATCTTCCCACTAACAGGTTTCTGTTTTGCATGTGCCAGAGTCAGAAGTTCTGACTCATACAGTTTAACCAAAAGGTTGATCATCTGGCAGCGGGCCTGAGTCAGAACTTCTGATGACCTCTCAGCAGCGCGCTGGCTCCCTCTCTCTTTCTCTCTATCTTGTTTTTTTTGTTATTTTCTTTTCTTGTCTATTTTTCTCGTTGAACCACCCCATGTACAAATGTGTATCCCCACCCCCTAATTGTTGTAATAGCGTAGAATTTTATATTTCTGCTTTTTTATTGCTAGTAATTAGGGTGTGTATGGCAAGATAAAATCAATGAAATAGAAAATCCTAATTCAAAGATAAACTCTTGTATGCAATAAAACAAACTTGCACACTAACACCCCTAGGGTTACATCCACTTGTTGCCCTAAAAAATGGGCCATGTTACGCATGCAAAGTATCTTGGTAAAACAAACAAAATCAAAAGATCATAGTCCCTCGATGACGCTATTCAAAGTTGCCTTACAAAAATGATCTTAGTCCCTCAAAAGAAATACTAAGATACTTTGCAACATTGCTATCATGGCCTGTACGATGACCCGCGCCCGTCCCGTTTACATCCTAACGCAAGGTTGTTCACCAAATACAATGGTGAAACAACACTGTTAAAAGGGTTAAAAAACATAAGAAAAATCTTTGAGTAAAATAGGGTAGACAACTCTTAGTTACTTGATCAAAAATCTTGCAAAACATCCTTGCTATTTTTCAAAACACATTCCACAACGCAATTTCAAAACAACTTTCAAAAACATTGAAAACCTTTCAAAAAGACAAACACCTTTGTATACATTCAAACAAGAATCATTACAAAGGTTGCCACAACGATGGCCTCTTTTTCAAAACATCTTTCAAACACACACACAAAGCACCATTTCAAACAATGCAAAGCAAGTGATCTAAGTAAGTAACTAAGAGCCCATGGATAACCATGGATAGAAAGGGTGCTAATACCTTCCCTTTCTATAATCTACTCCCCAAACCCATGAAAACATCTCAAAGGTTTTTGCTGTGCTTTTTAAACCTTTCCTTAGGATAAAATAAAAAGTCGGTGGCGACTCTTGCTCAACCGAAACATTTGCGAATACAAACGCAAAACCTCAAGTCAGTTCTCCCACCGTACCACAGAACTGGCGACTCTGCTGGGGACTGTTTAAAAGTGGAGTAACCTTAGGTCTTAGATCACCCTTTTGCATGACTAATTGTTTGCTTTGATTGCTTTACATCTTGGCTCTTTTGTTTGGGCATTGAAATCCTACACCCGGATTTGGGGAAACATTCATAGATAGCAATACGTTGTGGAAACTGTGCGGGGTATACCGACACGGTTGAAGCAATAGCTATATTGGTGCGACATATTTGTGAGTACCGGTAACCCTTGAGTTCAATCAAGGAGAGTACGGGGCCGCTGAGTGATGTCACTAAGCACTAATGACCTAGAACCTTACTTGACCATCTTGGCCTTTTATTAGGGGTAGTGAGATGACCGACTTTGGTGCAGTCCGAAGTTGGTAGATACTCGATACTACACTCATTGAGGGTTGTTTTCTTGGAATATTTTGGTTGCTGGTTAAGTGGCTAAACCAAAACGATGAACATGGAAAACAATCCAATGATATTGAGATCCTTAGAACCCGGTTACTATTTATAGGACAAGTTTTTAAGCCAACTACACTCAAGAGGGTACTTACCTATGAAACCTCATGCAAGCCTGAAACTAGGGTTTTGTGTGACTTGCTTGTACATATGTTTGTGCATGCATCATGAACATCATAAAGCATCATATGCATCCACTAACCATTTCAAGGATTTGGATCTTCATCTTTGTTCTTGTTTTGTAGGTGTTGTACCCCAAAATTTGCCCTCGCATTATTCCCCAAGAAATCTCAGCTTCAAGCCTTTCCTGACTTTTCAAACTGGCTCAAGAATCGGACAAACGGACTTTTCTTGACAGTCAAGCAAAATTAGGGTTTTTACTGATTTTTTAGGACTCTGGATTGTTTCACAGTTGGCTTAGGGTTTGGATGATTTTTGGTTCAATTTTGATCAGGCGAGCGTTATTTGGCATTTAATCAGGAGTTAAGGTTTTATGGACATATTCTCAGAAGAATTTAAATTCTACAGCACTTTGCAGTTTATTCCGAGATTCGGGTTAAAATTCGCGTTATCTTGATCTAATCAGTAAAGGAGGCAGTTGGTTTGAATTCACCAGTCAAAAAGGATGTGTGCAGTGTGGAATTACAGTACTTGGCAAAAGAATCAGTGAAAAAGAGGATTGCGTCTGATCAGTTTTTTGTTTCGGCTGCGCGTTGCTTTGAATGTTGGAAACGTCGAATTCATTTATTTTTGATCAACAATTGTTTAGTTGATTATTTATGGTTCTAAGAATTAAATATTTGAAATTTAAACTTTCATTTTATTTAATTTAAAGAATTATAAAAAACAATTAAATAAAAGGAATTGAAAAGAATTAAATGGAATTTTTATTTCATATTTAATAGATGTTACAATTGTTATTATTTGGATACGAGTATTTATTACAAAGTATTTAAAATAATAATAGTGTACAAAAAGTAAATTGAAAATAAAATTCTATCCTATTTCTAATATTCTTCATTCTTCACTTTGCTCCGGTGTTCCATTTTTTATCTGCAAAAAGAAAAGAGGAAAGCCAGAAAGCAGTTAAAATTAAGAGAGACAGATAAAATTTGCTCATCATTAGGGGCCACTGATTGGGATCAGTTGACCCTCTCTGCAAATCACGGGATTTCTCCCGGTTCACAAAGAGGGAAGATTTTTATCATAAGTGGAAAATGTCAAATGCATAATTTTTTAAAATGTCAAATGCATAAATTCCAAAGTTCAAACTGCATAGTTCAAATCCAAGTCAAACTGAAAAAATCCAATTCCCACTTCCTATCAAATGCCAAAGTCTACTCAAAGATATCAAAAAGTACAATTGTTGTCAAAATCTACCCAAGCTGTCAAAGAAGATATGGGAGATATCACAAAGCACATAAAGCTGTCAAAAGAAAGAAAAAGATGCAGAGGAAAATGTGTTATGCAAGCAAGACTTAATCATCATTTCCCAGCATAAAGGGGCCCCTTCAGAAAAGATAGTACAAGTAAAATCATATAATATTCAACTGTACTATAGAGTGAGAAGAAGAGAGAAATAGAGGCAGGTTTTGTAGGCTTTAGGCTTAGACAGTACAGCACAACAAGAAAAGATATAACCCAAGGACACGGTTCAGCAAGCAGAGGATACTCTGCCTCAATATACAAACCCACAAGCCAGTACAACACGATTCAAGAGGAAGAAAAATATACAAAGCATTGGCCTAACCAAAACCTGCAGAAGGTCTGCCTCTAAAACAAAACAAATACCATACACTGAACTATCAAAAAAAACCCCTGTAAAACCATAACCTACAAACTTACAAAAACACTTCAAACCCATCCTAAAACCTGAGAAACCAAGTTCAAATCTGTGGTCAAGGCAAAGAACCTGCATAACTCAGAACAGAAGCATTAGCCTAACAAAAACCTCAGGAGCCCTGCCTCCAAAACCTGAAGCTTCACCCTCAAAGCCATCAAGCACAACAAAGATTACAAACCTGTCCAGTTCACACAAAAAAAAACATCTAAAACCTGCAAGGCCCTCAAACTGTCAAGCAAAGAATTCAAAAACAGAAAATATACCAAACTGATAAAACCTACTGCAAGCACATAACCTCAATAGCCTAACCATCAAAATCTGGCCTAGCTTTCAAACCTGATAAACCAAATCCAAATTCCTCAAGCATACTCAAGCCATTCACTGTAAAACATAGGCTGAAGCTTTTCAAAGCCTTTAGGCTCCAAAAAAGCATCAAGCCTTCAAGCCCTCAGAATCCTGGATTCATCATGGGGCGAGAAAGAAGCGTGTTCAGGGCAACGCAGGTAAAAGGCTAATGGTTTCAGAACAACAACTCAAGTCATTCAGAGGCAATATCAAGGCAAACCCATCAGGCCCTCAGTGTACACATCACTGGGCAATAAGGCAGTCAAACAAGAAGCATATTCCAATCAACACATAGGCAACACGAGAGAAGAAGAAGAAAGAAGCTATTCAAGGGCCTCAGAAGCAAGCTTCGTCATAGGCAAGGAAGCATATTCAAAAGCATACAAATGCTCAAAGGCAACCAACATACAGTGGCAGTAGAAGAGATAAAGAAGTGAATTAAAAAGGGTTCTCAGCACACATCATCATCAAAACCCTAAAAAAAGAAACCAGATAAAAGATACCAGGAAAAGCTCAAAGAGCAAGCGTCACGCTTCTCGACCGTCCCGGCCTCCTGGGCGTCACGTCCTCCGCCTCTCCTCCATCTCCAAGGTCAGGTAGTGAGCTTTCTCCCTCTTTTTCTCCACCACCTCACAATAGCACAGATTTAAGAATCAAAACTCAAATTAAAACAACACAAGCAAATTCATAAGAACATAAACACTGAAAGCAAACCTTGTATCAAGAGGACGCTGAGTACACGCCATGGAGGGAAGAGAGGTTTGAGAGCAACACCGGTGGCCGGAGGGATGAGCTGCTCAGGAAGATGAAGATGGAGAAGACGAAACCCAGCAAACGGCGCGCTCGAACCCTAATGCGTCTCACTGAACAAACATTCCCTAACCCTAAATCGTTTGCTTGAACCATGGGCCTGACCCGTTCTTATTTTCTCTGAAGCCCAAGTTAACATTTTTACAATTAACCATTTATTTCTTACTAACCTAAATTAATGTTTTACAATTAACCATTTTTTATAATACTAACTTCTTTCTTTTTTATATATATATATACATAACATCTTCAATATAATATTTTTAATTAACTTAACCTTTCTTTTACAAAATATTTTTATTAACACTAATTTCTTTTATATATAAATACCTTTTTTATATCATATACTTAAAATTAAAAATGACTTTTTGTTCTTTTAATTAAAGATATATTTTGTACATGGTTGCATAATTTAATTTCTAAATACTTGATTAAAATACATTTGTACATATTATACATTTTTTATCATATAGTTAAAAATATCTTTTTTAAGTATATATTTGTATATAAAAATAATAAAATACTTTTTTTATATAATTAAAATTGAAAACTTTTTAATTAACATACATATTTGTACATAATAATAGAAATACATTTTTCTCTAATATTAAAATTCATAAACATTTGATTAAATACTTTTTGTATATAAACAAGTAAAGATACACAATTTAATTAAAACTTGAACATTTAAGTTAAAACATTTTTCTTTTTGTACATAATTAAATATACAAATCAAAGATTCGTTAAAATACATATCTAGGTCAAAAACCCTAATGCGCTTCAATTTCACATTTCGCGCCTGTAAATAAATTACACACATTCATATACATGTACACTTACACAATGCAAATCCATTCATTGTCCTATACACATTTTTTATCTTATATTTGTATATTCGATATTTATATTTGATCGCACATTCGATTTGGTTGTAACTTATTGGATGCTATAAGTCTCACCCCCTTTGTACATTTATACCCCCACTCCCGGATACCATTCTGTAATAGCGTAGATTTTACATTTTCGCAATTTACAGTTTTCCAATTATACCATGGTTAGACCTAGGGTTTGTATGTACATAAAATCAAACGCTAGATAACCTAATACAAGACAAATACATGTAATCAATACACAATCACACTTGCACCCCCTAGGGTAATCCCACATGTTGCCTTCCAAAATGGGCCATGCTTGCACGTCGAGTATCTTTGGCAAAACAAAATCAAATGATCATAAGTCCCTCAAAGTGTTGCCTAAACGGAATGATCATAGTCCCTTCAAAACAAATTGCCAAAGACACTTGGCATCATTGCATTCATGGTCCATACGATGACCCACGCCCGTCCCGAATAAACTTCCTAAACGCAAGATTGTCCACCAATTTCAATGGTGGAACAAAATTGTTAAAAAGGGGTTAAAACATGACAAAAAACCTTTGAGTACAATAGGGTAGACAAAACTCTTAGTTACTTGAGATCAATTTGCAAAAAACACTTGCCTTCTTTTCAAAAACCACAAATCCACAACACTTTCAAACAAACTCTCAAAAACATTTGAAAACATCTTTTCGAAAAGATCCACACTTTTGTAAAACACTCAATCACGAGTCAAATACATTAGTTGCCTAAGACAAGGCATCTTTTTCCAAAACATTTTCAAAAAGCACCCACACACACACCATTTTCAAAGCAATCGAAAAACAAGGCAAGTGATCTAAAAAACCAAGTAACTAAGAGCCCATGGATAACCATGGATGAAAAGGGTGATAATACCTTCCCTTTTCATAATCTACCCCCCGAACCCACGAAATATCTCAAAAGGTTTTTGCTGTGCTTTTTTTTAACCTTTCCTTTAGGATAAAATAAAAAGTCGGTGGCGACTCTTGCTCAACCGCACAAGTGCGAATACGAACGCAAAACTCATAGTCAGTTCTCCCACCGTATCACAGAACCGGCGACTCTGCTGGGGACCATTTTTAAAAGTGGGGTTACCTTAGGGTTTAGATCACCTTTACTTTCAATTGATTGCTTTGTTTGCTTTACATTTGTAGGCTTCGTATCGGAGTTTTATAGATCCTAACCCGGATCTGGGGAAACCCTTTTAGGTAGCATAATCTGTGAGGGACCTGTCCGGCGTATACCGACATGGGTGAAGCAGTGGCTACGTTGGTGTGGCGTCTTGGTCTGTACCGATATCCCTCGCGTTAAGACGGGGAGAATATGGGTCTTCCAAGGAGTCATTAAGCACCAACCGACCTTAGAACCCTAATTGACCAACTTGGCCATTAGAACAGTGGCAGTATGCTACACTCATTGAGGCTAAACTCTCGAGATGGTTCCGGCCGCGAGAAAAGGTTGCGATGCTGGAGTTATGACCGATTGAGGGTAGCCAATGATATGAGATCCTCTAGAAACCGGTTACTTTTGATAAGACAGGTTTTAACCAACGAACTGAAAGAGGGTAGTACCTGAACCTCATGCAAGCCTAAACCTAAGGCCTTGTGTGCTTTGTGTGAATATGTTTGCCTGTATATACACTCACTTGCTTGTACATACATGTACATAACATCATGACATCATACCATAGCATTTTCAATAACCATTTCAAGGATCTCGAGGGTTCTTTTGATGCAGGGTTACGTTGAACCAGACACCTATCAAGGGGCAAGAGGTTTCTCCTCTAACCAATCCAGTCAAAGATCAAGTACAACAACTTGAATCAGTGGCTATGACCCACTCGACATGGCGAGCTTGATTCTCGTGGAAAGACATCCACCGACACAAAGCTCTCCAATCAAAGTCCAAGAACAACAACTTGAATCAGTGGCTATGACCCACTTGACATGGGGAGCTTGATTCTCGTGGAAGGACGTCCACCGGTGCAGAGATCTCCAATCCAAGAGCAAAGTTCAACCTCTAACATTTTCTTGTGTTTACCCCAAGAGATCCTTGAAAGCATGCATCCACATATCATGCATTGCATTTTGACAATCTTTCCTTTTTCAGGTTTCCTTACTCTCCTGCTGTTTATTTCAGCAAGAGATGGCTCTAGAAAGGTCTGTCAAAGACATCCAAGACCAGACTGCTCAGCTGCAGGAGATGTTCCTGAACTTGTCTCTGGGACAAGAAGAGATGAAAGCTCTCCTCACCAAAGGCTTGGGGAGTTCCAACAATGCCAGGAGTGATCAGATTGCGGAGCTGCAGTTTGATCTGACAACACTGAGGACTCAAATGATGGGACAGTTGGTGGGCCAGATGGCTCTCATCCAAGACCTATCTCAAAGACAAGAGGAACTCAGAGTTCTTGTCCGCCAACTGCTTCCAAACAACCAACTGGGGCAAACATCTGAGGTTGAAGAGCAAGTCACCGCTCAGCCTCCATCCACTCAAGAAGACAAGGGGAAAGCTCCTTTGCTAGCTTCAGGGTCACAAACCCATCAACAACCTCGTCAGCGTCAAAGGGGTAATCGGCGTAAACAAGAAAAGTCGGGAAGACAGTTTACGGAGACTGAAATACCATCATTCTTCATACTGAAGCGCCTGTTGGAGGTCAATTTGCTTACCGTAAAGGACCCTCCTCAGAAGCTCAATATCTCCTCTCCTCACTATAATCCCGACGCATTCTGTGTTTACCATTCCTACAGCCCGGGACACGGCACCAACGACTGTTGGGCCTTGAAGAACAAGATTCAAGATCTGATCGACTTTGGGGTGCTGGAATTCATGCCAGACGGTGAGATGAAGATCTTCCGTTAAAGGGTTCTCCACTCGAAGTGACGGAGTTCAAGCTGAAAGACTTTTGCTTCTTTTCGAATTTTCAAAGTTGTAATTTCTTTTGCTGTCAAACAATTATCTGTTGATGTTAAACTCTGTTTTCATTAATGCATTGCGTATGTTTGTCTTGAATTCATCCATTCGTTTCACTACTCTTATGATTTTCTTTATGATATTTGACTCTTGATAAAAAGCTGCAAGCCTTTAGAGGGAGGATGACGAAACAATACCGTGATCTTATACAGTATGCTTTTGAATAGACCTTGCTGATGATGTACAGGCATTTCTTTCAAATCCCAAACACTGGAGTTATAAGGAAGTTAATCCCTAGTCAACCCCTTCGAGCCAAAGAAGTAGGAGTTTTCTGTTCTAAACAATCAAAACCTTTGATATAAACCTGGGGCAGGGTAGTATCTCAGTTAATTCAAAAGAAAACGCGCATTGAAGTCGCAAACTCTCTGTTCTAAATACAACGAACGACGTCAAAAAAGAAAGCATTCCTCTGGAATCAAAAGACAAGGGTGGTTCCCTATCACATAGACAGTCAATCTCTCAGAAGAGAAAGAGCCCACTGAGCCAAAACCTATAAAGGAGGCTTAAGAAAGCTAGGGCATCCCGCTGACAGTAATCCCGAAAACGGTAACAGTCAGGCAAAAGTTAGGGATAACAAATCATAATCAAAATAGTGAGGTCATTACAAAATCCTCAACAACATGAAAAGTGTTGGAAAAGAAAAAGGAGATGATGACTGTCTCCCAAAATTCAACTGGTGAACCATCGCCTAAAAGTCGTTCCAAACTCAAAACAGAGTGCGACGCACAATTAACTGAGCTTAGGTTGAAGAACATCACGAAGAGCGGGTGGGTACAAATATACTTTGAGCCTTTATCCTTCGTTTCTTAAACCGTGAACCAGGCCACGTTACAACCCTTCAAAAGTCCTAATTGAAGCATGGGTTAGTACGAAAGCATACTGTTACAAAAGGTATCCTGACTCCTGTAAGGCTTACTCTAAATCTTGTGTTAACTTGTCTTATGAAAAGTTTTCTGCTAAAAAACGCATTTTTCAAAAACTTCGAGACAAACATAAACTTTGCATTGCTTGAATATCACTGTCTGCATTTGACCTTTTTGTTTGACAGCGAAGAAATTCATACAGCGATTGTTCGGAGGAACGAAAACTCTCTCAGTAAGTCAAAATCACTTCAAAAGGATAACACTTCCATCAAATCTCCTATCAACGAGGGGCATAACATGTCACAATTCAATTAACCTGGGGCAGTCCAGTCAAGGTCCAACAGATCTTTCAATTCAATTAACCTGGGGCAGTCCAGTCAAGATTTCAAGAAATCTCTCAATATGCAGAGTAATCTGATTCAAGACTCCTTCTTCACCACTTGGGGCATTCGAATGTCAAAAGTGTTCAACAAATCAACTACAACATTTCCAGACTCGATTCCTGTATCTAGCCAGGGCACGTCTGAAGAGTTCGAAGATTCGATTCCTGTATCCAGCCAGGGCATATCTGTCAACTATCACATTTCCAGATTCAATTCCTGTATCCAGCCAGGGCATATCTGTTTACATTATTTACAGACTCGACTCCTGTATCTAGCCAGGGCACGTCTGAAGAGTTCGAAGATTCGATTCCTGTATCCAGCCAGGGCATATCTGCTGACCACATTTCCAGACTCGATTCCTGTATCTAGCCAGGGCACGTCTGAAGAGTTCGAAGATTCGATTCCTGTATCCAGCCAGGGCACATCTATTAACGACTATTTCCAGATTTGAATCCTGTATCTAGCCAGAGCACGTCTGAAGAGTTTGAGGATTCGATTCCTGTATCCAGCCAGGGCATATCTGCTGACCATATTTCCAGACTCGATTCCTGTATCTAGCCAGGGCACGTCTGAAGAGTTCGAAGATTCGATTCCTGTATCCAGCCAGGGCATATCTGTTAACGACTATTTCCAGATTCGACTCCTGTATCCAGCCAGGGCACATCTATTGACGGCTATTTCCAGATTCGACTCCTGTATCCAGCCAGGGCACATCTATTAACGACTATTTCCAGATTTGATTCCTGTATCTAGCCAGGGCACGTCTGAAGAGTTTGAGGATTCGATTCCTGTATCCAGCCAGGGCATATCTGTTGACGACTATTTCCAGATTCGATTCCTGTATCTAGCCATGGCACGTCTGAAGAGTTTGAAGATTCGATTCCTGTATCCAGCCAGGGCATATCTATCAACTATCACCTTTCCAGATTCGATTCCTGTATCCAGCCAGGGCATGTCTGAAGAATTCCAGATCAACACCTGTAACAATCCAGGAAACATCTGTGAACGACCGATTGTAGACCAACACCTGTAATAAGCCAGGAATTTATCTACATCACCACTTGGGGCATTCGAATGTCAAAAGTGTTCAAAACCGATGCAGTTTTACACAAGCTCATCATCAGGAAGCCCTACACCGGTTCCCCTTCAAGATTTCTGAAACGGTTTACAGATTCTTCCCAACGACGGAAGTCAATCTACCAACTTGTTCAGACTCTTATCAATTTTTGAAAATAGTTTACGGACGCTTCCCTACAACGGATGCGGCTCTATTGCTGATTCAACTTCAAGATTTCTGAAAATAGTTCACGGGTTCTCCAGGTAACGGATGTTAACCTATCGTTTGTTCAGATTCTTCTCAAGCTAACAACCACGGAAGATCGCGCTCGCCAAATTCTCCCTATCCCCAGCGGAGTTCATCAAATTCCCCAGCGGAGCCAGACCATTGAACCTTCTCCCCACAGAGTTTTGGAGAGGACAAACCTTGAGTTCCCCAGTGAAGTCGCCAGAGTTACTTCCCATCAAGCCGAAGATTCTCAATATGGCCTCCCCAGCATGAGTCTACTAGTTTGGAACCCCCCAGTAGAGGTCATCAGGAATTCTCTTCCCCAGCGATAGCCGAGGATTTATTTTCCCCGACAGCAGTCAAGATGCTTTTATCTTCAGCCATCTCGGATTCATGTATCCTCGGCAAGATTAGCTCATCAGCTTACATGCGCATCCATCACATTCATAAATATTAATGTCACAGGCATTGCATCATGCATCATAACATTGCATACAACTAACCCTTTGCCTTTTCAGGAAAGATCAGTCGACAGACACAGATCAACTCTCAAGATTCATCCAGAAATAGTTCAGATGTGACCCGGACACGGCGACATTCTGATACTTATTCCAGATTCATTCAGACGCATCAGCAGAAACCCTACGCCGGTTCCTCTTCAACTTCAAAACTTCTGAAAACAGTTTACAGATTCTTCCCAACAACGGATGTCAATCTACCAACTGATTCAGACTCTTCTCAATTTTTGAAGACAGTTTACAGATTCTTCCCTACAACGGATGTCAATCTACCAACTGATTCAGACTCTTCTCAATTTTTGAAGACAGTTTACAGATTCTTCCCTACAACGGATGTCAATCTACCAACTGACTCAGACTCTTCTCAATTTTCGAAAATAGTTTACGGACATGTCCCAACAAAGGATACTGCTCTATTGCTTGTTCAATCCCAGATAGTTTACAGATTCTCCAGACATGGACGACAATCTGTTGCTTGTTCAGACCCCAATTCAGAGATGCTCCAAAACAGGGATGCCTTTCTGACACTTATCCACTCACTTCCGACATACATTTCAACATGTCCAGATGGCATCTATAAGCCCATCCTCCTACCAGCAGTCGCCGAATGGCATCTGTAAGCCCATTCTCAGATGGCATCTCTAAGCCCATCCCCCGACAAAATTCTCTCGCACCAGATGGCATCTTTAAGCCCATCACCAAATGGCATCTGTAAGCCCATTCCCGACAAGGTTCTGTCACGTCTTCAGATGGCATCTATAAGCCCATCCACCTATCCACTATCTCTCCAAATGGCATCTATAAGCCCATTCCCGACATCACATTGCTGATACTTCAACATGCGAGTGCAAATTTCCGGGCACTCTAGTGTCCAATCTTCTTTTACCTTCAAGTCACGAAAGGCAAACTTGCCAATCTAACTATTCAGGTCTAAGAAGATTGAACAGGGGCAACTGTTGTACCCCAAAATTTGCCCTCGCATTTTTCCCCAAGAAATCTCAACTTCAAGCCTTTCCTGACTTTTCAAACTGGCTCAAGAATCGGACAAACGGACTTTTCTTGACAGTCAAGCAAAATTAGGGTTTTTACTGATTTTTTAGGACTCTGGATTGTTTCACAGTTGGCTTAGGGTTTGGATGATTTTTGGTTCAATTTTGATCAGGCGAGCGTTATTTGGCATTTAATCAGGAGTTAAGGTTTTATGGACATATTCTCAGAAGAATTTAAATTCTACAGCACTTTGCAGTTTATTCCGAGATTCGGGTTAAAATTCGTGTTATCTTGATCTAATCAGTAAAGGAGGCAGTTGGTTTGAATTCACCAGTCAAAAAGGATGTGTGCAGTGTGGAATTACAGTACTTGGCAAAAGAATCAGTGAAAAAGAGGATTGCGTCTGATCAGTTTTTTGTGTTCGGCTGCGCGTTGCTTTGAATGTTGGAAACGTCGAATTCATTTATTTTTTATCAACAATTGTTTAGTTGATTATTTATGGTTCTAAGAATTAAATATTTGAAATTTAAACTTTCATTTTATTTAATTTAAAGAATTATAAAAAACAATTAAATAAAAGGAATTGAAAAGAATTAAATGGAATTTTTATTTCATATTTAATAGCTGTTACAATTGTTATTATTTGGATACGAGTATTTATTACAAAGTATTTAAAATAATAATAGTGTACAAAAAGTAAATTGAAAATAAAATTCTATCCTATTTCTAATATTCTTCATTCTTCACTTCGCTCCGGTGTTCCATTTTTTATCTGCAAAAAGAAAAGAGGAAAGTCAGAAAGCAGTTAAAATTAAGAGAGACAGATAAAATTTGCTCATCATTAGGGGCCACTGACTGGGATCAGTTGACCCTCTCTGCAAATCACGGGATTTCTCCCGGTTCACAAAGAGGGAAGATTTTTATCATAAGTGGAAAATGTCAAATGCATAATTTTTTAAAATGTCAAATGCATAAATTCCAAAGTTCAAACTGCATAGTTCAAATCCAAGTCAAACTGAAAAAATCCAATTCCCACTTCCTATCAAATGCCAAAGTCTACTCAAAGATATCAAAAAGTACAATTGCTGTCAAAATCTACCCAAGCTGTCAAAGAAGATATGGGAGATATCACAAAGCACATAAAGCTGTCAAAAGAAAGAAAAAGATGCAGAGGAAAATGTGTTATGCAAGCAAGACTTAATCATCATTTCCCAGCATAAAGGGGCCCCTTCAGAAAAGATAGTACAAGTAAAATCATATAATATTCAACTGTACTATAGAGTGAGAAGAAGAGAGAAATAGAGGCAGGTTTTGTAGGCTTTAGGCTTAGACAGTACAGCACAACAAGAAAAGATATAACCCAAGGACACGGTTCAGCAAGCAGAGGATACTCTGCCTCAATATACAAACCCACAAGCCAGTACAACACGGTTCAAGAGGAAGAAAAATATACAAAGCATTGGCCTAACCAAAACCTGCAGAAGGTCTGCCTCTAAAACAAAACAAATACCATACACTGAACTATAAAAAAAAACCCTGTAAAACCATAACCTGCAAACTTACAAAAACACTTCAAACCCATCCTAAAACCTGAGAAACCAAGTTCAAATCTGTGGTCAAGGCAAAGAACCTGCATAACTCAGAACAGAAGCATTAGCCTAACAAAAACCTCAGGAGCCCTGCCTCCAAAACCTGAAGCTTCACCCTCAAAGCCATCAAGCACAACAAAGATTACAAACCTGTCCAGTTCACACAAAAAAAAACATCTAAAACCTGCAAGGCCCTCAAACTGTCAAGCAAAGAATTCAAAAACAGAAAATATACCAAATTGATAAAACCTACTGCAAGCACATAACCTCAATAGCCTAACCATCAAAATCTGGCCTAGCTTTCAAACCTAATAAACCAAATCCAAATTCCTCAAGCATACTCAAGCCATTCACTGTAAAACATAGGCTGAAGCTTTTCAAAGCCTTTAGGCTCCAAAAAAGCATCAAGCCTTCAAGCCCTCAGAATCCTGGATTCATCATGGGGCGAGGAAGAAGCATGTTCAGGGCAACGCAGGTAAAAGGCTAATGGTTTCAGAACAACAACTCAAGTCATTTAGAGGCAATATCAAGGCAAACCCATCAGGCCCTCAGTGTACACATCACTGGGCAATAAGGCAGTCAAACAAGAAGCATATTCCAATCAACACATAGGCAACACGAGAGAAGAAGAAGAAAGAAGCTATTCAAGGGCCTCAGAAGCAAGCTTCGTCATAGGCAAGGAAGCATATTCAAAAGCATACAAATGCTCAAAGGCAACCAATATACAGTGGCAGTAGAAGAGATAAAGAAGTGAATTAAAAAGGGTTCTCAGCACACATCATCATCAAAATCCTAAAAAAAGCAACCAGATAAAAGATACCAGGAAAAGCTCAAAGAGCAAGCGTCACGCTCCTCGACCGTCCCGGCCTCCTGGGCGTCACGTCCTCCGCCTCTCCTCCATCTCCAAGGTCAGGTAGTGAGCTTTCTCCCTCTTTTTCTCCACCACCTCACAATAGCACAGATTTAAGAATCAAAACTCAAATTAAAACAACACACGCAAATTCATAAGAACATAAACACTGAAAGCAAACCTTGTATCAAGAGGACGCTGAGTACACGCCATGGAGGGAAGAGAGGTTTGAGAGCAACACCGGTGGCCGGAGGGATGAGCTGCTCAGGAAGATGAAGATGGAGAAGACGAAACCCAGCAAACGGCGCGCTCGAACCCTAATGCGTCTCACTGAACAAACATTCCCTAACCCTAAATCGTTTGCTTGAACCATGGGCCTGACCCGTTCTTATTTTCTCTGAAGCCCAAGTTAACATTTTTACAATTAACCATTTATTTCTTACTAACCTAAATTAATGTTTTACAATTAACCATTTTTTATAATACTAACTTCTTTCTTTTTTATATATATATACATAACATCTTCAATATAATATTTTTAATTAACTTAACCTTTCTTTTACAAAATATTTTTATTAACACTAATTTCTTTTATATATAAATACCTTTTTTATATCATATACTTAAAATTAAAAATGACTTTTTGTTCTTTTAATTAAAGATATATTTTGTACATGGTTGCATAATTTAATTTCTAAATACTTGATTAAAATACATTTGTACATATTATACATTTTTTATCATATAGTTAAAAATATCTTTTTTAAGTATATATTTGTATATAAAAATAATAAAATACTTTTTTTTATATAATTAAAATTGAAAACTTTTTAATTAACATACATATTTGTACATAATAATAGAAATACATTTTTCTCTAATATTAAAATTCATAAACATTTGATTAAATACTTTTTGTATATAAACAAGTAAAGATACACAATTTAATTAAAACTTGAACATTTAAGTTAAAACATTTTTCTTTTTGTACATAATTAAATATACAAATCAAAGATTCGTTAAAATACATATCTAGGTCAAAAACCCTAATGCGCTTCAATTTCACATTTCGCGCCTGTAAATAAATTACACACATTCATATACATGTACACTTACACAATGCAAATCCATTCATTGTCCTATACACATTTTTTATCTTATATTTGTATATTCGATATTTATATTTGATCGCACATTCGATTTGGTTGTAACTTATTGGATGCTATAAGTCTCACCCCCTTTGTACATTTATACCCCCACTCCCGGATACCATTCTGTAATAGCGTAGATTTTACATTTTCGCAATTTACAGTTTTCCAATTATACCATGGTTAGACCTAGGGTTTGTATGTACATAAAATCAAACGCTAGATAACCTAATACAAGACAAATACATGTAATCAATACACAATCACACTTGCACCCCCTAGGGTAATCCCACATGTTGCCTTCCAAAATGGGCCATGCTTGCACGTCGAGTATCTTTGGCAAAACAAAATCAAATGATCATAAGTCCCTCAAAGTGTTGCCTAAACGGAATGATCATAGTCCCTTCAAAACAAATTGCCAAAGACACTTGGCATCATTGCATTCATGGTCCATACGATGACCCACGCCCGTCCCGAATAAACTTCCTAAACGCAAGATTGTCCACCAATTTCAATGGTGGAACAAAATTGTTAAAAAGGGGTTAAAACATGACAAAAAACCTTTGAGTACAATAGGGTAGACAAAACTCTTAGTTACTTGAGATCAATTTGCAAAAAACACTTGCCTTCTTTTCAAAAACCATAATCCACAACACTTTCAAACAAACTCTCAAAAACATTTGAAAACATCTTTTCGAAAAGATCCACACTTTTGTAAAACACTCAATCACGAGTCAAATACATTAGTTGCCTAAGACAAGGCATCTTTTTCCAAAACATTTTCAAAAAGCACCCACACACACCATTTTCAAAGCAATCGAAAAACAAGGCAAGTGATCTAAAAAACCAAGTAACTAAGAGCCCATGGATAACCATGGATGAAAAGGGTGCTAATACCTTCCCTTTTCATAATCTACCCCCCGAACCCACGAAATATCTCAAAAGGTTTTTGCTGTGCTTTTTTTTAACCTTTCCTTTAGGATAAAATAAAAAGTCGGTGGCGACTCTTGCTCAACCGCACAAGTGCGAATACGAACGCAAAACTCATAGTCAGTTCTCCCACCGTATCACAGTAGGTCATGGAAATTCTTCGCAGGAAAACTATCCAAGTCAACCTCGTGAGAATCCCTTCTCAACTCAAGGAGCTAACATCCAGAATTCCAGAAAGCTCTCCCTTCAGCGAAAGACATGGTAGACTGCTCAGCCTAGTCAACACCAACATTGAAGAGGACATGGTGAAAGTGTTGTTCCAGTTCTTTGACCCCCTTCACCACTGTTTCACATTCCCCGACTACCAATTGGTGCCCACTTTGGAGGAATTTTCTCAACTCCTGAGAATTCCTATTCTTAATCAACTACCCTACAACGGTACGGACAAAGAACCAAAGCCTGAAGATGTTGCTCAAGCACTACACTTGCAACCATCTGACATCAAGGGGCATTGGGAAACTAGAAGTGGTGTCAAAGGCTTCTTGGCAAAATTCTTGTATGAGAAGGCCCAAGAGTGTTGGAATTCATTGGATCTACAAGCCTTTGAAGAAATTGTGGCACTCCTCATTTATGGGTTGGTCTTGTTCCCAAATCCTGACCAGCTTATAGATGTCAACGCCGTCAAGATCTTCTTATCCAAGAATCCCATACCAACATTGCTTGGGGACATCCTCCACTCATTTTACACACGAACAATGAGAAAGAGGGGTGTTCTCATGTGTTGTACTCCTCTCCTTGCAAGGTGGTTTATTTCGCACCTTCCACAGTCTGTTTTGAAGAATGGCCAAGGCTTAAGATGGTCACAACGGTTGATGACCCTCACACACTCTGATGTACATTGGTGTTCTCGGTCCAGATAAAATGTCATCATCATTGATCGTTGTGGAGAGTTCCCTAATGTTCCATTACTTGGCATTAGAGGAGGCATTACCTACAACCCTTGTCTAGCTTTGAGACAATTTGGATATGCACGGAGGGATGGCCCTCATGACATGTTGATTCCTGACCTAGTCTTTGACTTTGACAACGATGTGCAAGGACTTCGCCAAAGATTAATCAGAGCTTGGAGGATGCCTAACAAGGTAGATAGCAAGACACTGGGGCACAAGAACTCCATCCCTCTTGAGCCTTATCTCAAGTGGGTACGAACCCGAGCCCAGAGTCTAATGATGCCTTACCCTCATATTCTCCCTTTGATTAAAGAGCATGTTAAGGAAGTAGAGGTTCCTTACACCATCCTATATCCTGACATGCCAACATCATGGGAGGAAATGTAGAAGAGTTGGATCCAACTCAAGGAGGAACGGAATACTTTTGAAGCCAGCTTCTACGCCAGTGAGAAGAAGGTTTTGGAGCTTACCCTCCAACTCCATGAGGAAGAGACCCTCAACACTTACATCGCACCAAAGAGGATGCGCAATGTCTTTTTACCTTGAGAAGTTTTTGTAATATTTTGCCCATGGGGCATTTATGTACTGACAAATTCTCTTCTTATTAATATGACGTGTGTTCTTTTTGTTTGCAACAATTTTGAATTTCTAAATCCTTGAACGCATTACATGAATAAACATATCATTCATCATATGCATAAGCAGGTCTCCACACCAGGTTTCCTTATCTTTCTGCTGTTTATTTCAGTAAGATGGATCTCGAACAGACGATCAAAGATTTGCAGTCTCAAAACTCACAGTTTCAACAACTCCTAATGACCTTGGCAAAGGGTCAGGAGGATCTAAAGGCACTGCTTGGGAACAAAGAGCAAGAGAAAGTGAAAAAGAAGAAGAAGAGAGTTGGGGTGGCTACCTTGGGAAGAAGGTTTGAGAATGAAGCCAGAAGAGTTCTTGAATTTCCCTCCGCGTCTGAAGAGGAAACCAGTAAAGGTAAAGGGGCTGCACTACCTTCTGAATCCGAAGCTGAAGAGGAAGAGGCCGAAGAAGATGAAGACTACTCAGAGCAATAATACCCACCGGCCAACGACAAATACAAAAACTTGGAGGATAGGCTGGCATCCATGGAGCTGCAAAGGGTCCCTGGATTAGATTTCGAAGATTTGGGATTAATTGCTGGAATTGTGATCCCTCCAAAGTTTAAGGTGCCGATCTTTGCAAAGTATGATGGGCTATCTTGCCCGAAGATGCACTTAAGGTCGTACGTCCGAAGAATTCAACCTCACACATCCGACAGAAATCTTTGGGTACACTTCTTTCAAGATAGCCTGTCTGGCACTCAACTAGACTGGTTTTACAAGCTGGAAAGGTCAGAGATACGTAGTTGGGAGGACTTGGCGGCTGCTTTTTATCGCCAATATCAATATAACTCTGACTTGGCGCCAACCCGCACTCAGCTACAGAGTATGGGGATGGCCTCAGGTGAGGGATTCAAGGAATACGCCCATAAATGACGCGACTTAGCCGGGAGAGTGCAGCCACCTCTTTCTGATAGAGAACTAGTTGATATGTTCCTGGGAACACTATCTGGCCCGTTCTTCAACCATCTGATCGGGAGCTCTTCCGCAGGGTTTACTAAATTAATTCTGACTGGCGAACGGGTGGAAGCCGGTATAAAGAATGGGAAGATTCAAAAGGATGCCCCTGCATCTACAACTGTCAAGAAATCATTTCCGGCGAAGAAAGAAACAGCTGTTGTGTACTCTCAGAGAAGAGTGGGAAGAACAGAGCACCGGCCGACTGTGGGGGCCGTAATGATCCAAAATTCATCAAATGATTAGCCTCGTAGCAGTCAGTCCAGACCAAATCAGCAACGGGTAGAGCGGCCACAACGACAGTTCACCTGCATCAATATGACACCTGCGCAAGTTCTTCCACATTTGTTGAAGTTGAATCTGACTGGTTTAAAGGAGGCACCGAAAAACCCTAACACCACATATCCATACTATCATGCCAATGCCAAATGTGCCTACCATTCTGATAGCGTCGGACATGACACCAACAATTGTTGGGCGCTAAAGAATAAAATTCAAGACTTGATAGATGCAAAAGAGGTTGAGTTCGATGCTCCAGAGAAACCAAACGTAATATCCGCTCCAATGCCGAAGCATGGTCGCAATGTCCATGCTATTGAAAAAGATCTGTATGTTTCTAATATTGATGACCTGATGACTTCGCTGTTAACAATCAAGTTAAATCTGCTGAAAGCTGGGATTTTCCCAGGATGCAAAGAAGATTGCTACTGTTGTTGCTCTCTACCAATCAACTGTCCATTGCTGAAGAAAGGCATCCAAGGCCTGATGGACAGTCAACAAATTTTGTTTGAAAAGATTCCTGCTATTCCAACCCCTACTGAAGATGTTTCAATAATCACCATTTCCACCAATCTTTCCAAGGCTGTCAAAAAGCCTGTTAAGATTACATCCTCTACAAAGATTGCTCCCTTGAAAATAACTATGCCAGGGCCTGTCCCCTACACTTCTGACAAAACGATACCATGGAATTACGGTGGAGAAATCTACTACCATGGTGTTAAACAAGTTAAGTTAACCGAGGAAAGCTCTGATGAAGAAGATACCGGTATTGGAAACATTGTCGGCACAAGCAAGATCACCCGAAGTGGGAGAATATTTTCTCCAGAGATTGCCCCCCCAAAGGCAATCTTTGGACCCTCAGCTGCTGCCAAAGTTACTCCTGCACCGATAAAAATTTCCGCAAAAACTCCGTTGGTTGAAGAAGCTGTTATTCCTGTTGTTGTCCCTCCTATTTCTGCTGATAAGGGGAAAGGGATCCAAGATGAGCTCGTCAGGACGAGGGCTCAAACTTTGGTCATCCCCGAAACCTCTAAGAAAGAGATGGAGGAGATTCTGAAAATAATTAAAAAGAGTGATTATGATGTGGTAGAGCAACTGGGGCAAACCCCCTCGAAGATCTCCATGTTAGCATTATTGCTTTGTTCGGAGGCGCACGCCAAAGCATTAATAAAATTTCTGAAGACAACCCATGTGCCCCAAGAAACCTCAGCCAATCAATTCCAAGATTGTGTAGCCAGCCTTACCGCAGACAACGGCCTGGGTTTCTCTGATGCCGACCTGACCCCGAAAGGAAGAAAGCACAATGACGCCCTACATGTGTCAGTAGAATGCCAGGGAACTACTCTGGCCCATGTTTTGGTCGACACTGGTTCTTCTCTGAACGTGCTGCCTAAGAAGGCTCTCGACCGATTGGATTGTGAAGGTTTGGAGCTAAGACCAAGTAATATCATTGTAAGGGCATTTGACGGGTCAAAAAGAATGGTACATGGGGAGGTTGACATTCCCATTAAGGTAGGCACGTAAGTGTTCCCCTCAACTTTCTATGTGATGGACATCCGTCCGTCATACTCTTGCTTACTGGGGAGACCATGGATACATAATGCTGGCGCAGTCACTTCTTCCTTACATCAAATGTTGAAATACCCTATCAAAGGAAAGATCATAACCGTGCACGGTGAAAAAGAATATATGATCAGCCACCTGAACTCCTTTCGGTATGTAGAGGTGGAGGGTGAATTCATTGAAACACCATTCCAGCACTTTGAGGAAGTCTCTTCTGAGGTGGCAGTAGCAAAAGCGGTAGCTGAGGTACCCAAGCAGGTGGCCAGGATGGCATCTCTAAAGGACGCGAAGGCTGCGATGAAGGAAGGGAAGAGCTCAACATGGGGGCAGTTGCCTGATATTCCTCACAAAACAGACAAGTTTGGTTTAGGATTCACTACTGCATGGCAGAAAGCTATGCGCCGCTCAAAAGTTGAACGAGCACCCATCAAGATCTCTCCTTATGGAATCAATGCTTTGGAAGGTGAAGACGAAGAGGCCAACATTGAAGATTGGATCTTCCCAACCATTGAAGGGGGACTACGCAACTGGGAGGCGAAAGACTTCGTCCCCATTACTTTTATTAATCAGTACCCATCCACTCTGGATTCTATGGGTGACTATTCTGCTATGTCCTTAAATAACTCTGAAGATCTGGTCAATCAGGCTGAGTATGAAGATGACGAAGATTGTGAAATACCAGGAGAGCTATCCAGACTTCTACAGCAAGAAGAAAGGGCCATCTTGCCTCACAAAGAGTTGTTGGAAACTGTCAACTTAGGAACAGAGGAAGACCGGAAGGAAATACAAGTGGGTGCCAATCTGGAACCAAGTGTCAAGAAGCGTTTGATACAGCTGTTAAATGAATACATCGAAATCTTCGCCGGGTCTTATGAAGATATGCTGGGTTTAGACACAGATATTGTGGTTCACCGTCTCCCTACAAGAGAGGATTGTCAACTGATCAAGCAAAAAGTCCGCCGAATGAGGCCCGACATGTTTGAGAAGATTAAAGCAGAAGTAATGAAGCAATTCAACGTTGGCTTTCTGGCTGTTACATCCTATCCACAATGGGTTGCTAACATTGTGCCAGTACCTAAAAAAGACGGCAAGGTTAGGATGTGTGTGGACTACCAGGATTTGAACAGGGCCAGCCCTAAAGATGATTTTCCGCTACTGCACATCGACATTTTGATCGACAACACAGCTCAGCACAAGGTGTTTTCCTTCATGGATGGCTTCTCGGGCTACAACCAGATCAAAATGGCCCCCGAGGACATGGAGAAAACAACCTTTGTTACACAATGGGGTACCTTCTGCTACAAGGTGATACCGTTCGGACTGAAGAACGCAGGGGCAACTTATCAACGCGCCATGGTAGCTTTATTTCATGATATGATACATCATGAGATCGAAGTTTACGTAGACGATATGATAGCTCGATCACAAACAGAGGTGGAACACCTTGAACATCTGGAGAAGCTGTTTTCCAGGTTGAAAGAATACAAACTCAGGCTGAATCCAAGTAAGTGTACTTTTGGAGTTAGGTCTGGTAAACTTCTAGGATTTATTGTCAGCAACAAAGGCATTGAGGTCGATCCTGCAAAAGTGAAAGCAATACAAGAAATGCCTGCTCCCCGTACTGAAAAGGAAGTTAGAGGGTTCTTGGGGCGCCTGAACTATATTGCCAGATTCATCTCTCATCTGACTTCTACCTGTGAGCCAATTTTAAAACTATTAAAGAAGGATCAGGTAGTCGAATGGAACGACGATTGCCAAGCTGCTTTTGATAAGATCAAGGAGTATTTGCTAGAACCTCCTATTCTGATGCCACCCGTCGAAGGAAGACCGTTGATCATGTATCTGGCCGTCTTGGATAACTCAATGGGGTGTGTTTTGGGCCAGCATGACGAGTCTGGTCGAAAAGAGCATGCCATTTATTACCTAAGCAAAAAGTTTACCGACTGTGAGACTCGCTACTCACTGCTCGAGAAAACTTGCTGCGCTTTGGTATGGGCTGCTCGCCGACTAAGGCAGTATATGTTGACTTATACCACCTTGCTGATTTCCAAAATGGATCCTATCAAGTATATCTTCGAGAAGCCCGCTTTATCTGGAAGAATAGCTAGATGGCAAATGATCCTGACTGAGTATGACATCCAGTACACTACCCAAAAAGCTATAAAAGGGAGTGTACCAGCTGACCATCTAGCTCATCAAGCTATCGAAGATTATCAATCCATGAGATTCGACTTCCCAGACGAGGACATCATGAACTTGGACAACATTGAAGGTAACAGACCGTATGACGGACCTGGAAAAGGATCCCGATGGACCCTGTACTTTGATGGTGCTTCAAATGCACTTGGAAACGGTATCGGTGCGGTACTCATTTCCCCGTAAGGTTGTCACACACCTTTCATGACCCGACTTTGCTTCAACTGTACCAACAACATGGCTGAATATGAAGTTTGCATTTTTGGTCTCAAGGCTACTATAGACCTGGGGATCAAATCTTTGATCGTATTTGGGGACTCGGCTTTGGTTATCAGTCAAATCAAAGGAGAGTGGGATACTAAACATCCTAATCTTATCCCATACAAATAACATGTCCTGACATTGTTGCCTCATTTCGAGCAAATCACCTTCGAGCATTTCTCGCGAGAAGAGAATCAGCTAGCAGATGCTCTGGCCATGATGTCTTCCATGTTTAAACTCGACTGGGATAATGAGGCTCCCCAAATCACCATCGAGCGAATGGATGAACCTGCGCATTGTCATGAGATTAATACCGAAGAAGTAGTGGAACAACCCTGGTTTCACGAAATCAAAATGTATCTCGAGACTAGAGAATATCCCGAAGGAGCTTCTGTAAATGACAAAAAGTTCCTAAGGAAATTTGCTGCCAAGTTCTTCCTGAGCAACGACATCCTCTATAAACGCAGCCATGATTGTGTTTTACTCTGATGTGTGGATAAAGCTGAAGTAGAGTTAATCATGACTGAGATACACAGCGGTACGTTTGGCACTCACTTGAGCGGGCATACGATGGCTAAGAAGATTCTAAGGGCAGGCTATTACTGGTCTACCATGGAAGCTGACTGCCATCAACATTCCCGTACTTGCCACAAATGTCAGGTCTACACTGACAAGATTCATATTCCTCATGTTCCTCTCAACGTTCTGACAGCTCCTTGGCCATTCGCAATATGGGGCATTGACATGATTGGAGAGATCAAGCCCACGGCATCCAATGGACATCGCTTCATCATGGTTGCTATTGACTATTTCACAAAGTGGGTCGAAGCAGCTTCCTTCGCCTCTGTTACTAAAAATGTGGTTGCCCACTTCATCAAGCAAAACCTTATATGACGGTATGGTGTTCCCGACAGGATCATCACGGACAACGGTACAAATCTGAATAATACTATGATCACCGCATTGTGCGAACAGTTCAAGATTTATCATCACAATTCATCTCCCTATCGGCCGAAGATGAACGGTGCTGTTGAAGCTGCGAACAAAAACATCAAGAAGATCATTCAGAAAATGACAGTCACTTACAAAGACTGGCATGAGATGCTACCATTTGCTCTGCACGGATATCGTACCACGATACGTACTTCAACCGGGGCCACCCCTTTTTCTTTGGTATATGGCATGGAAGCTGTCTTACCCATGGAAGTTCAGATTCCTTCTTTAAGGATTATGAAGGGCGCTGGTTTGAATGAAGATGATTGGATTCAGACCCGACTTGATCAACTCAATTTGATCGACGAGAAGCGACTCGCTGCTGTTTGCCATGGTCAGACGTATCAAAAACGGATGATCAAGGCTTTCAACAAGAAAGTCAGACGTCAAGTATATCAAGTCGGAGACCTCGTAATCAAGCGGATTATCTTGCCGCAAAGTAATCCCAGGGGCAAATGGACTCCTACTTACTAAGGACCATTTGTAATCAAGAACATATTTTCTGGTGGTGCAATGATTCTGACCACCATGGACGGCGACGATTTGCCGCACCCTACGAACGCAGACATAGTCAAAAGATACTACGCATAAAATAACCCGACAAGTCGAAAACCCGAAAGGGCGGCTTGGGCAAAAATGGGTTTCCCGGTGGATTGAAAACCCGAAAGGGCGGTTCAGGCAAAAATTAGGGATGAAACAAAAAAAATCTGTACACCCGGCAAGTCGAAAACCCGAAAGGGCGGCTTGGGCAAAAATGGGTTTCCCGGTGGATCGAAAACCCGAAAGGGCGATTCAGGTAAAAGTTAGGGAATTAAAGCGTATGACTATGTCTCGTCGGATCACTTTAAGGACAAATCTCTTCATCAACCAGTTCCAAACTTCTGATCAATCCAGTCACCGGTAGACGAAGCATTGAATGGACAGATACTCAGAGTTGCGAAGGCTATAGCAGAATGGGGATCCCATGGAATTGTTTCACATAGCCATCTTTCTTTTGTATAAATTTTTCATTTTTTACGACGATATCCTCTTACTAGGATGACTGTCTCCTTTGTACAAGTATACTCATAGAAATTTAATACAAATACTTTTCCAAATACAAAAATTTGCTTTGTCTTCCTTTTCTTATTGCACTTATGTTTTATTTTGAGAAACGTCCAATGTTTTGTTAGATAGGCATATGCATTTGAACATAATCATTTTCCTTACAAATCAAGAAAGATGATTACTGATAGGTTGAAAGGTACAAACAGACATCTTGATGCCCTTTCAGAAGGAATCCTCAGCAGAGTTAAACTCCAAATTCCCCAGCCGGAGAGCCCTCCAATTCCCCAAACAGAGTTAAATTTAGGATCCTCAGCAAAACAGGAGCTTTCTCAAGACTGATCTCCCCAGCCAGAGGGCCTTCCAGAACTCAATTCCCATCAGAGTTTTAGTATCCCCAGTGGAGCTAAACATTCCAACTATCAATCCCCAGCGGAACTAAACTAGTGAACCTTCTCCCCACAGAGATGCTTCTCACCAAACTGGAGATTCTCAATCATACCTCTCCAGCTTGAGTCTACCAGATTCTGAACTCCCCAGTAGAGATCATCAGAAATTCTCATTCCATGTAAGTCACCAAGGAATTCCAACTCCCCGCAGTAGTCCTAGGATCCCTCAACAATTGAAGATCTTGCATTCCCCAAGCAGAGTGAAGACTCTCATTCTCAGTTCCTCACAGGATAATCAGATGTTCCCCAGTGAAGATCTCCTCAGGATAGGAATCCCCCAGTAGATTGGCATACAACCCAAGCTCCTGATTCTCCAGCAGTAGTCAACAAGGATGTCTCATCCTCAGCGATCAAAATTCTTGCAATCCCCTGCAGCAGTCAAGGATTCAATTTCCCTGGCAGCAGTCAAGATTCCTTTATCTCCAGTTATCCAGGATTCATCTATCCTCAGCAAGACAACTCTTCAGCTTACATGCGCATTCATTTACATTCATACCATAAACATTGATATAACATATATATTGCATCATACATAGCATGCAACATAACTTTGTGTTATAGCTAACATTTCATCCTTTTCGGGATAAGATTAAAAGGCTATCATTAATAATTATTCAGATACAATATGGATACACCCCAGACACGGCGGTCATTCTATTACTCATTCAGAATATCAGTTCAGATACAGTATGGATACACCTCAGACACGGCGGTCATTCTATTACTCATTCAGAATATCAGTTCAGATACAGTATGGATACACCCCAGACACGACGGTTATTCTATTACTTATTCAGAATATCAGTTCAGATACAGTAGGGATACACCCCAGAAACGGAGGTCATTATATTACTCATTCAGAATATCAATTCAGATACAGTATGGATACACCCCAGACACGGCGGTCATTCTATTACTCATTCAGAATATCAGTTCAGATACAATATGGATACACCCCAGACACGGCGGCCATTCTATTACTTATTCAGAATATCAATTCAGATACAGTATGGATACACCCCAGACAAGGCGGTCATTCTATTACTCATTCAGAATTTCAAGTCAGATACAGTACAGATACACCCCCAGACACGACGATCATTCTACTACTCATTCAGACTACAGCAATCAGATACAGACTAGATACGCTCCAGACACGACAACCATTCTATCTCTCATTCAGATTCACTTATTCACCTCAAGGTTCAATGCATTCCAAGCGCGGATACCATTCTGACCCTTACAACAACAGTTTGATTCTCCCCAGTGCGTTCGCCACGGAAGTCATTTTGTCATTCATTCAGATCCTAGTTACAGTTTCAGATACACTCCAGACACGGAAGTCATTCTGCTAACTCATACAGATCTCAGATCCTAGTTACAGTTTCAGATACACTCTAGACACGGAAGTCATTCTGCTAACTCATACAGATCTCAACTTCAGATACAGTCCAGATACGCTCCAAACACGGTTGCCATTCTATCACTCATTCAGAGTTTGTTCCCAGCACGCAGTTGCTCCATACGGATATTTCTCTGTTACCCGGATACAATACAGATACACTCCATACACGGCAGTCATTCTGATATTCATTCTACCTTCAAGCACAGTTACAAGCTCAGATACGCCTCAGACACGGAGGCCATTCTTTTGCTCATACAAACTCAGTCTCCAGATACAGTCCAAATGCATTCCAGACACGGATACCATTTTGATCCTCCTTCTCCTAACCAGTCACATTGCAGTTCAACAAACATTCCAGATGGTATCTTTAAGCCCATCCCCGACAAGATTCTGTCACCCCTCCAGATGGCATCTTTAAGCCCATCCCCGTCAAGATTCTGTCACCCCTCCAGATGGCATCTTTAAGCCCATCCCCGACAAGATTCTGTCACCCCTCCAGATGGCATCTTTAAGCCCATCTCCAAATGGCATCTCTAAGCCCATTCTCGCATCCATTGTTTTGACGAGTGCAAATTTAAGGGCACTCTAGTGTCCAATCTCCTTTTACCTTCGAGACGCGAAAGGCGAGCCTGCCAATCTAACTCTTCAGGTGCAAGAAGATTGAACAGGGGCAACTGTTGTACCCCAAAATTTTCCCTCTCTTTCTTCAGGAAATCATCTTGGATTCTCAGAGTCCCTCTGAAACAAATCCAAGTCCTAAATTGTTATTTTTGCCCAAGCAAGCCATTTACAAGAGCAAAATGATCACACAAGCTCTAAAGGCAACACTTTTATCTTAAGAAAAATTAAATTCTAAACATTTGGAATTTTCCTCTAAAAAATGGGTGTTTAAGAAAAATTGGCGCTTCAGAACTTCTGGACCGAACTCCAGATAGAAACGGTCAGAAGTTGCAAGCTTGGATCTACGCAGTCAGAAGTTGGCTCTTCAGCAGCCACATCAATGCAGTCAGAAGTTGGCTCTTCAGCAGCCACATCAATGCAGTCAGAAGTTGGCTCTTCAGCAGCCACACCAACGCAGTCAGAAGTTGGCTCTTCAGCAGCCACATCAACGCAGTCAGAAGTTGGCTCTTCAGCAGCTACATCAACTCAGTCAGAAGTTGCAAACGTGGTTCAACATGTAAGCCTCAAACAGAACATGCTGAAATCAGAAGATGAAAAGGTCAGAAGAGTGAGTGTTACACTGATACAGAATCTCTAAGTCCAGGATTTCCATAAGCAAATTTAAGGAACGTGTCAGAAGGTCAGGGGAATCCCCAGAATATGCTAAGACAACATGAGGCCAAGACCAGAGCATGGTTTACGTTGTTTTTGAAAAAGCAGAACTGCTAGTTCAAGTTTCCTATTACCAGAATATTGGTGTTGATGAGTCTCATCACAATTTAATGCTCATTAATGCTCCCAACCACTCCTGAACATTCATACAAGTAGTCCCTTCACGTGTGGCTTGGTAAACGCCTTTATGCAGGTTCTGGCCTGGGTCTACGCGCCACCGTCCACCTAAGAGGTCACTTCACCCCAATCCATGCCTGCTGCTCCAGCCTAGGCTGAAAGGCTATCTGTTATCACAACTTCCCAAGAATTTCTTTCAAAGAACAACTCAACCTTTGTTGGCGCCTTTAATGTTCAAGAAATCCACAAGAGCTTGGCCTATAAATAGAGAACCATTGTCCACTGAAAAAGGGCGTCCAAAGAAACAAAAAAATTGCTAGAAGAGAAACAGAAATCTTTAGCAAGAAAGTGTTGTGAAACTCTGTCAAAATCTCCAGTGTTTCATAACTTTGAATTTCTTACCTTCAAACTTCATCAAATACCCAGTTTTCTCTGTGACTAAAGAACACCCTTTCAACTTCTGACCATATATACGCATACACCTTCATCTACCCTTTTCAAAAAGAACCTGTCCAGAACACCATCAGAGCCAAAAGCTAGCTCTCATCCACAAACTTTTCCAACATCCAGGTAAGCACCTGCTGACCCTCATCACGCTGCTAAGTATCATCAGCTTTGCATGCTCAAATGAACATAATGTAAATATCATATTGCTGTTGTTTGTGTTCTGAGGATCTTCATACCTCAGAACGTTTACCTCAGAACATTTTGGAGCCAACATAGAACCTGCCTGTGACCTTGTTGGTTCTGTCTTCTGAAACACTTTGACATTTGCTGGAGCTGCTCCAAACATGTTTTCTGTTTTGTGGAAAAATAACAAATTTGCAGATGTTCTGATTAGCACAGGGAGAAGCCAAGTGCTGACTTTGACGTTAGCACATCTGAAGCCTGTTTTGCTGTCAATAATATCAGAACTTCTGAGAATTATTGTATTTCCAGCAGGATCAGAACTTCTGATTTCCCCAATAACAAACTTTTGTCTTGCAGCACAGGGGGGTTAGAACTTCTGATCTTCCCACTAACAGGTTTCTGTTTTGCAGGTGCCAGAGTCAGAAGTTCTGACTCATACAGCTTAACCAAAAGGTTGATCATCTGGAAGCGGGCCTGAGTCAGAACTTCTGATGACCTCTCAGCAGCGCGCTGGCTCCCTCTCTCTTTCTCTCTATCTTGTTTTTTTTGTTATTTTCTTTTCTTGTCTATTTTTCTCGTCGAACCACCCCATGTACAAATGTGTATCCCCACCCCCTAATTGTTGTAATAGCGTAGAATTTTATATTTCTGCTTTTTTATTGCTAGTAATTAGGGTGTGTATGGCAAGATAAAATCAATGAAATAGAAAATCCTAATTCAAAGATAAACTCTTATATGCAATAAAACACACTTGCACACTAACACCCCTAGGGTTACATCCACTTGTTGCCCTCAAAAATGGGCCATGTTACGCATGCAAAGTATCTTGGTAAAACAAACAAAATCAAAAGATCATAGTCCCTCGATGACGCTATTCAAAGTTGCCTTACAAAAATGATCTTAGTCCCTCAAAAGAAATACTAAGATACTTTGCAACATTGCTATCATGGTCTATACGATGACCCGCGCCCGTCCCGTTTACATCCTAACGCAAGGTTGTTCACCAAATACAATGGTGAAACAACACTGTTAAAAGGGTTAAAAAAACATAAGAAAAATCTTTGAGTAAAATAGGGTAGACAACTCTTAGTTACTTGATCAAAAATCTTGCAAAACATCCTTGCTATTTTTCAAAACACATTCCACAACGCAATTTCAAAACAACTTTCAAAAACATTGAAAACCTTTCAAAAAGACAAACACCTTTGTATACATTCAAACAAGAATCATTACAAAGGTTGCCACAACGATGGCCTCTTTTTCAAAACATCTTTCAAACACACACACAAAGCACCATTTCAAACAATGCAAAGCAAGTGATCTAAGTAAGTAACTAAGAGCCCATGGATAACCATGGATAGAAAGGGTGCTAATACCTTCCCTTTCTATAATTTACTCCCCGAACCCATGAAAACATCTCAAAGGTTTTTGCTGTGCTTTTTAAACCTTTCCTTAGGATAAAATAAAAAGTCGGTGGCGACTCTTGCTCAACCGAAACATTTGCGAATACAAACGCAAAACCTCAAGTCAGTTCTCCCACCGTACCACACAATGTTTTGAAAGTTGTTTTGAAATTGTTTTGAAGTTGTGTTGTGAGGTGTGTTTGAAAATGGCAAAGATGTTTTGCAAGATTTTGATCAAGTACCTAAGAGTTGTCTACCCTATTTTACTCAAATATCTTTCTTATGTTTTTAACCCTTTTAACAGTGTTGTTTCACCATTGTATTTGATGAACAACCTTGTGTTAGGATGTTTTACGGGACAGGCGCGGGTCATCGTATACAACCATTGAAAGCAACTTGTGAGACGCTCTAGCAATTTTGTAAGGGACGAGAGCATTTTATTGAAGGCAACATCGAGGGTCATCGAGGGACTACGGTCTTTGTTTATCGAAGGGACATTTGCTAGAGTGCATCATACTCGAGGGACATGATTGCATTTTCCGAGGCAACAAGCGAGGTTACCCTAGGGGTGCAAGTGTGAATGGTGTATTGATCTTCATGCATTTATCTTGTATTAGGTCATCTAGCGATTGATTTTGAATCTTCGCATACAAACCCTAATTACTATACAGTATATTGAAAGCGATAAATTGCGGGAATTTAAAGTCTAAATTATTACAAAACAGTATCCGGGGATGGGAGTACAAATGTCTACAAATGGGGATGAGTCTTATCAGAATAACAATGTCCAAGTATACATTACAACCAAATCGAACTATCGCATTTTCAATGTAAAAATCATGACAAAATTGTAACAAAACATAAAAAAATAAAGAGAATCAAAAGTATTGTGAGATGTATGTGGTTATTTACAAATGATCAAATAATATTTAATCTAATAAATACTTAAGTATTTATTTTTTTATTTTATGTATATTTTATGAATTATGTAAAGGAAAAGTTTTTTTAAAAGAAAGAAAATCTATCATCTTGTATTTTATTAAATGAAAACAAAATTAATTAAATTAAACTAAACTATTTTTTTGGTATTTTAATTATGTTAATCAAGATTAATAATAAAAAAAATAATTAACTCAAAAAGAAAATGAACAGAATTTAATTAGTGTTATTAACTAAAAAAAACTAATTAAGATTAAGTAGCAAAGAGAACAAGAATCAGGGGAGGGGTGTGCGTTTAGTGAGGATGTGGGCTTAAGCGTTTTGTTGTTGGGGTGAAGGCCCAATTGAAACATTGACAATTTTTTTTAGGGTTTCGTTCATAACTTAGGGTTTGCAGTTTTGGTTTTACAACGCCGCTCCTCTCATCTTCTTCGTTCTCTTCGTTGTTCTCAAACCAAATGAGCTTCTGATCTTTCCTACTACCTCCACGCTGCCAGAGCGTTGCCTCCCATCTCTCTCGTCTTCACGGTGGTCCAGAATCTTTGAACGAACGGTACGAAATGCTTCAACTTGCGTTTTAAGGGTTTTTTACAGTTATGTTTGGTTCTTGCATGTTTATCGTTTTGCAATGTTTAATCTTTGATGTTTTGTGTGTGAGATACAGCGAAAGTTTGAGAGAAAAAAGACTATACCTTTGGTGTTTTTCTGGGTTGAAAACGGACGAAGAGAGAGGCGTGAGACCGGTGGCACTCCTTGGTGGCCAGGCGGAGGGAGGTTGATGATTGCTTTGGCTTTTCTAGTATTTCTGTATCTTTGACTTCTTTTTGAATCATTTGATGATTCGTTGATGATGAATGTTTTCTGAGACTACTCTTTGTTTGTTGTTCTGATTTGAGTTGATTCTCTTCCTTCCTCTGAATATTTGATGACGAGATTATTCTGAAACTACTCTTTTACTTCTAAAACTCTTCCTTTCTTTTGGCCATTGATATTCTAATGATGATGAACTTTGAGATTTGTCTCTTTGCACGTTTGATGATGATGAATATTTCTGAAAACTATATTGTTTGAACTTTCATTGATGTTTGATGATGATTTTGTTTCTGAAACCCCTCTTGCTTCTGAGTCTCTTCCCCTTTCTGGTTTTGATATGGATATCAATGATGATGATATTCTGAGATATTGCTTGTTGTTGATTTGGTTGTTTTGACTTGATGATGGTGAAAACTGAAAACTAATGTTGTTGTTTTTCTTTTTGTTGAGCAAACAAGGTTATTGTAGTTTGTGGCTTTTTTGTATGTTTATTGAGCTTGGCACACAGGTTTGTTGTGTAGTTTGATTTGTTGGTGAATAAGTTTGTGGCTTTGAGAGGCAGGCTTCAGGTTTGTAATTGGAACTACAGATTTGCAGTTTTTACAAGTTTGTGCTGTTGTAGCTTACAGTCCTGATAAGTTTGCAGGCTTGAGCTTGTAGTTTCTTAGCTTGCAGTTATGCAGGTTGAGTGTTTTTAAGGCATGCTTTCTGTTTGCTTTTTGAAGGCAGGCTATGTTGTTTTGTGAGGCAGGCCTGGGTGTTTGTTGAGCTTTGGAAACCTGTAATGCAGGTTTTGATGAACTTGGCTTGAGTTGTTTTTGAGTTTTGCAGGTCATGCAGTTTCAGCAGGTTTTCTGTTTGTAAGGCAGGCTGATGAGTTTTTTCAGGTTTGCTTGTTATTGGTTGGGAGCAGGTTTAGCAGTTTATACAGTTTAAGCAGTTTGGTGTTTTGGAGGCAGTTTTGAACTGAGTGTTTGAGTTTTGGTGAGCTTGAGATGCAGGTTTGCTCGCTTGTTTTGTGTTTTTAAAACAGGTTTTGCAATTTTTGCTCTCTCCTCCTGTGCTGGACTGTTAGACTGTTATATCTTTTCTTTTGTTCCTCTTACTGCCTTTTACGACCTGCCAAAACTGCAAACCTTTTCTGGCTCTCTCTTTCTCTCTCCATAAAAGCACTTTTAATTGCTTATTATATTATTCTGAAAAGCTTGTTGGGCCAGAAAATGATGATGAAAAATTGACAAGCCTTCTTGCTTGTAACTTGGTTTATCTCTGCATTGTGTACTTGTTTCCATATTTCCTGCATTGTACTTTCTTGGACAGCTTTATGTACTTTCTTGGACAGCTTTGCAAATTAGTTTGACATTCAGTTTGCATTTGTAGTTAGCTTGCCATGCTTGCTCATGATAACTTGGTTGAGTAATGCAGTTTGGAATTCAGTTTGCTTTGCCTTGTTGCCTTATATCTTTGCATTTTGAATTAATTGTATGCTTGCAAATTATTTTTACTTTTCTCTTTGTGAACCAAGAAGAGAAATCTTCTTGTGATTTGCAGAGAGAACAAGTAAAAACATGATGAATCTAATAGCATTCTGATTCCGTCCAACAAGCTTTAATGATGATTTTTTATTTATCTGCTTCTGCTTGAAAATTCTTATACTAACTTCTTTTTGTCTTTTGCAGGTAAGTAACAGTTGGATGATAAAGGAAACGGTAGAAGTAGAAGTCAAAGATCTCAAGAGATTTAGGCTTAGATTTATTATATTGTTTTTTCATATATTGTAAACAAATTTTACTGTAAATACTGTAAATTGTAAATTCACAATATTCGAATAAAATTTGTAACAACATTTGAAATAAATAAATAAATAAGTCTTTGTCAAATATCTTCCAACTTTTCTTTGTATTGTCTATTTAATTATTTAAGACTCTTAAATTAAAATAACTGGAAATATATCCCAATAACTTTAATCTAGATGCAATAAATAATCAACAAACTTTTGTCGTCTCACAACCTTGCATTAATCACAATACGCATGGTATTCCAATTAACATATGCGTTGTACAATTAAACAAACAAGCATTCCATAAACCTTTCACTCCACTGATCAAGCAATGCCTCAAAGTTTCAAACAAAAGCCTCAGCTCCTATCCCAGATATTTAGGTTTTGAGAAACAACCAATAATCTTGAACAAGCGTAAAAATAATGTAACATTCAACTGAATTACTGTGGATTCAATTTCTTCTGAGAAATACGAGCAAAAACCCTAATTCCAGATTTGTTGTCAAAGAAAAGTCTGCTTGAACAATTCCTGAGCCAATCTCAGCAAAATCAGTGGAAACTCTAATTCTGGATTACTGCCAAAGAAAGATCTGTCTGACCAATTCCTGAGCCAATCTCAAAAATCAGAGAAAAAACCCTGGGGTTGTGATTTCTTGTGAAAAAAGGGAGGGCAAATTTTGGGGTACAACAGTTTCCCCTGTTCAATCTTCTTGAACCTGAAGAGTTAGATTGGCAATTTTTCCGTTCGCGACTCGAAGGTAAAAGATGATTGGACACTAGAGTGCCTAAAAATTTGCACTCGTCAAAGCATAGTTGAGGGAATGGGATTAAAGATGCCATTTAGAGATGTGACAGAGTCTTGTCGGAGATGGGCTTAAAGATGCCATCCAAGAATGTTTGTTGAACTGTATGTTGTAGGTGAGTGGGTGAGTATCAGAAAGGTATCCGTGTTTGGAGCATCTCTGAACCGAAGGTCTGAATAAGCAACAGATTAGCATCTGTGTCGGGAGGCATCCGTAAACTGTTTTCAGAGATCCTTGAAGTTTGAAACTTGCTAAACTTATCCTGCGAAGGGTAAAATATTAGCTGAAACACAAAGTTATGTTGTATGATACAATGTATGTGTTATATGAATGTAATGAATGTGTATGTAAGTTGACTAGGCGTCTTGCTGAGGAAGATAAATCCTGGATAGCTGGAGATAATAAAATCTTTGACCGCTGTCAGGGAAAATAAATCCTTGACTGCTGCTGGGGATTGAAAATCCTCTGATCGTTGAAAATGAGAAGTCCTGGGACCACTATTGGGGAAATCAGGAGCTTGGGTTGTATGCCAATCTACTGGGGATTCCTACTTTGAGGAGATCTTCGCCGGGGAATATCTGAAAAACTCTGTGAGGAATATGAAAATGAGAGTCTTCATTCTGCCTGGGGAATTAAAACTTTGTGGGGAATAGCCATACTGTTGTGAAGTAGCTATCCTATTGGAGAGTAAAACTCAGGACTCTGAGAAAAGCTTATTCCTGTCTGGAAGAAGTTTAGGTTTAGGTTGTATGCCACTTTAAGAATGAGAATCTTCACTCACTTTGAGAATGAGAGTCTTCATTCTGTCGGGAATATCAGGAGGTTGGGTGTATGCCAATCTACTGGGGAAACCAAAATGAGAATCTTCATTCAGGTCTTGGGTCAGAAGATTGGGTGTATGCCAATCTACTGGGGTTTTAAGGATGATAATCGTCATTCTGTTAAGGGTCAGGAGCTTGGGAGTATACCAATCTTCTGAGGTTTTAAGGATGAGAATCTTCATTCTTGAGAGAAACAGATTTTTAGGAGCTTCAGTTGTCCGTTATTCTATTGGTGGGTATCAAGAGCTTGGGAGTATACCAATCTCTTGAGGTTTTAAGGATGAGAATCTTCATTCTTGAGAGAAACAAATTTTTAGGAGCTTCAGTTGTCCATTATTCTGTTGGTGGGTGTAACTTCCAACAGGTGATGAAGGAATTTTTTGATGACGACCGTAACTTCCAACAGGTGATGAAGGAAATTTTTAACGACCAAACAATTTGAAATGTAATTTGCTTTGGAGAATAAATCCTTGACAAATGTTGGGGAAATAAACCCATGACTGCTGGTCTGCTTAGAGAGGTGATAAACTTCTCGAGGACGCTTGAACTTCTTTTCAGAAAGATTTCAGAGAGGTTCATCACTGCCTCTAGTATCAGATGTTTGTGGTATTGCCAGGAAACTTGGACTGTACGTAACCCCTTATTGAGATTGACGTTTAAATGTCCCAAGTGATGGTGAGGGAGACTTGCCCCAGGCTACCCTACAATTGAGAGATTTCTTGAAATCTTGACTGGACTGCCCCAGGTTTAATGGACTTTGAAAGATTTGTTGAAATCTTGACTGGACTGTCCCAGGTTTAACGGGCTTTGAAAGATTTGTTGAAATCTTGACTGGACTGCCCCAGATTTAGTGGACTTTGAAAGATTTGTTGAAATCTTGACTGGACTGCCCCATATTGGCTGCACAATATCAAACCAAGTCCCCTTCTTGTTGATAGGAGATTTTCGTAACAGAAGTGTCATCCCACTCGAAGTGATTTTATTCACTGAGAGAGCTTTCGTTCCTCCGAACATTCACTGTTGTGAATTTCTTCGCTGTCAAACAAATAAACATGTGCAAACAACGATATTCAAATAATGCAAAGTTTATGCTTGTCTCGAAGTTTTGAAAAATGCGTTTTTTAATAGAAAAATTTTTATAAGACAAATTCAACACAAGATTTAGAGAAAAGCCTTACAGGAGTCAGGATACCTTTTGTAACAGTATGCTTTCGAACTAACCCATGCTTCAATTAGGACTTTTAAAGGGTTGTAACGTGGCTTGGTTCACGGTTTAAGAAACGAAGGATAAAGGCTCAAAGTATATTTGTACCCACCCGTTCTTCGTGATGTTCTTCAATCCTAAACTCGGTTAATCGTGCGTCAAACTCTATTCGAGTTTGGAACGACGTTTTGGTGATGGTTCACACCAGTTGAATTTATTAGAAGGCAGTCATCATTTTTTTTGCAACATTTTTCATGTTGTTGAGGATTTGTGGTGACCTATTTCTTTTGATTTGTTATCCCTAATTTTTGCCTAACTATTCCTGTTTTCGAGATTACAGTCAGCGGGATGCCCCAGCTTTCTTAAGCCTCCTTTGTAGGTTTTGGCTCAGTGGGCTTTTCTTTTTTGAGAGGTAATGACTGCCTATGAGATAAGGAACCATCGGTCTTTTGGTTCTAAAGGAATGTTTTTGATGTCATTCGTTGTATTACGAACTGAGAGTTTGCGACTTCAATGCGCATCTTTTGAATTAACTGAGAGAATACCCTGCCCCAGGTTTAAATCAAAGGTTTCAATTTGTGTTTAAAACAGAAAACTTCTACTTCTTTGGCTAGAAGGGGTTGACTAGGGATTATCTTCCTTATAACTCCAGTGTTTAGGATTTGAAAGAAACGCATGTACATTGTCAGCAAGGTCTGTCCAAAAGCATACTGTATGAGATTATGGTATTGTTTCGTCATCCTCCATCTAAATACTTTGTAACTTTTATCAAGAGTTAAATATCATAAAGAAAGTAGGAAGCATAATTCAAGAATAGTGAAAATGAATGGATGAATTCAAGACAAACATATGCAATGCATTAATGAAACAGAGTTTGACATCAACAGAAAATTGTTTGAATAACAAAAGAAATTACAACTTGAAAATTCAAATGAAACAAAAGTCTCTTGGTTCGAACTTGTCATTTCAGGTGGAAAACTCTCAATGGAAGATTTTCATCTCGCCATCCGGCATGAATTTCAGCACTCCATTGTCAATCAAGTCTTGAATTTTGTTTTTCAAAGCCCAACAGTCGTCGGTGTCATGTCCAGGACTATAGGAGTGGTATACACAAAATGCGTCGGGGTGATAGCTAGGAGCAGAGGTATTGGGCTTCCGAATAGGATCCTTTAAAGCAGTCAGATTGACCTCTAACAAGCGTTCCAGTATTAGAGATGATGGTATGTCGGTCTCAGTGAACTGTCTTCCAGACGTATTTTGCTTATGCCGATTACCTCGTTGACGCTGGCGAGGTTGTTGATGGGCTTGTGACCCTGAAGTAAGCTGAGGAGTCTTTCCCTTATCTTATTGTCTCAAAGGAGGTTGAATGATGACTTGATCTTCATCCCTAGTTGTTTGCCCCACTGGGTTATCTTGAAGCAGTTTGCTGACGAGAACCCTGAGCTCTTCTTGTCTTTGAGCCAGGTCTTGAATGAGAGCCATCTGGCCCACCAGCTGTCCCATCATCTGGATCTTCATTGTTTCCAGCTCAATCTGTAGCTCTTCCAATTGATCATTCCTGACGCCGCCTGGATTTCCTAGGACCATGCCCCTTGTGAGGAGAGCTTTCACTTCTTCTTGCCCCTGGGACAGGTTCAAGAACATCTCTTGAAGTTGAGCGTTTTGAGCCTGGATATCTTCGACATTCCTCTCTAGAGCCATCTCTACTAAAATAAACAGTAGGAGAATAAGGAAACATGAAAGGGAAAACCTGTCATGATACAATGCATGATATGTGGATGCATGTTTTCAAGAATCTCTCGGGGCAAACACAAGAAAATGTTAGAGGTTGAACTTTGATCAGCATCTTTGAATGGAGAACTTTTTTTTGGTGGATGTCTTTCCACGAGAATCAAGCTCACCATGTCGAGTGGGTCATAGCCCCTGATTCAAGTTGTTGCACTTGATCTTTGACGGCGTTTGTTTAGAGAAAAATCCTCTTGCCCTTTGGTAGATGTCTGGTTCAACGTGACCCTGCATTAAAAGACCCTCGAGATCCTTGAAATGGTCATTGAAAATGCTATGGTATGATTTTATGATGTTATGTACATGTATGCAAAAGCACATGTACAAGCAAGTCACACAAAACCCTAGTTTCAGGCTTGCATGAGGTTTCATATGTAAGTACCCTCTTGAGTTTAGTTGGCTCAAACCTGTCCTATAAATAGTAACCGGGTTCTAAGGAGCTCAATATCACTGGATTGTTTTCTATGTTCATTGTTTTGGTTTAGCCACTTACTAGCGACCAAAATATTCCAAGAAAACAACCCTTAATGAGTGTAGTATCGAGTATCTACCAACTTCGGACTGCACCAAAGCCGGTCATCTCACTACCCCTAAAATGGCCAAGATGGTCAAGTAAGGTTCTAAGAGTTCGTTAGTGCTTCATGACATCACTCAGCGGCCCCGTATTCTCTTTGATTAACTCAAAGGCTACTGGTACCCACAAATATGTCGCAGTAACGTAGCCACTGCTTCAACCGTGTCGGTATACCCCGCACAGTTCCGTCACAGTTTATTGCTACTTACCTAAAAGGTGTCCCCAAATCCGGGTGTAGGATTTAAAACAAACCCAAACAAGGAACCCAAAAAGTAAAGCAATCAAAGAAATCAAGGTAAGCATGTAAAGGTGATCTAAAACCCTAAGGTAACCCCACTTTTAGAAATTTCCCCAGCAGAGTCGTCAGTTCTGTGATACGGTGGGAGAACTGACTTGAGGTTTTGCGTTTGTTTTCGCACTTGTTCGGTTTAGCAAGAGTCACCACCGACTTTTTATTTTATCCAAAGGAAAGGTCAAAAAGCACAGGAAAGACCTTTGAGATGTTTTCTTGGGTTCGGGGGGTAGATTATGAAAAGGGAAGGTTCTAGCACCCTTTTCATCCATGGTTATCCATGGGCTCTTAGTTACTTGTTTTAGATCACTTGCCTTTGCTTTTCAATTGTTTGAAATGGTGCTTTGTGTGTGTGGTTTTGAAAATGTTTTGAAAAAGATGCCTTGTCTAGGCAACCTTTGTAATGATTCTTGTTTGAATATATACAAAGGTGTGTGTCTTTTTGAAACGATATTCCAATGTTTTGAAAGTTGTTTTGAAATTGTTTTGAAGTTGTGTGGTGAGGTGTGTTTGAAAATGGCAAAGATGTTTTGCAAGATTTTTGATCAAGTAACTAAGAGTTGTCTACCCTATTTTACTCAAAGATCTTTCTTATGTTTTTAACCCTTTTAACAGTGTTGTTTCACCATTGTGTTTGATGAACAACCTTGTGTTAGGATGTTTAACGGGACAGGCGTGAATCATTGTATACAACCATTGACATCAACTTGTGAGACGCTTTAGCAATTTTGTAAGGGACGAGATCGTTTTATCGAAGGCAACATCGAGGGTCATCGAGGGACTACGATCTTTGTTTATCGAAGGGACATTTGCTAGAGTGCCTCATACTCGAGGGACATGATTACATTTTCCGAGGCAACAAGCAAGGTTACCCTAGGAGTGCAAGTTTGAATTGTGTATTGATCTTCATGCATTTATCTTGTATTAGGTCATCTAGCGATTGATTTTGAATCTTCGCATACAAACCCTAATTACTATACAATATATTGAAAGCGATAAATTGCGGGAATTTAAAGTCTAAATTATTACAAAACAGTATCCGGGGATGGGGGTACAAATGTTTACAAATGGGGATGAGTCTTATCCGAATAACAATGTCCAAGTATACATTACAACCAAATCGAACTGTCGCATTTTCAATGTAAAAATCATGACAAAATTGTAACAAAACATAAAAAATAAAGAGAATCAAAATTATTGTGAGATGTATGTGGTTATTTACAAATGATCAAATAAAATGTAATATAATAAAGACTTAAGTATTTATTTTTTTATTTTATGTATATTTTATGAATTATGTAAAGGAAAAGTTTTTTTAAAAGAAAGAAAATCTATCATCTTGTATTTTATTAAATGAAAACAAAATTAATTAAATTAAACTAAACTATTTTTTTGGTATTTTAATGATGTTAATCAAGATTAATAATAAAAAAAATAATTAACTCAAAAAGAAAATGAACAGAATTTAATTAGTGTTATTAACTAAAAAAAAAACTAATTAAGATTAAGTAGCAAAGTTTGTTAAGTTAATGAAAATATTTTTTTAGGAAATTAGGCTTAAAATGGATTTAGGCCCAAAATAAAAAAGAGAACAAGAATCAGGGGAGGGGGTGTGCGTTTAGTGAGGATGTGGGCTCAAGCGTTTTGTTGTTGGGGCGAAGGCCCAATTGAAACATTGACAATTTTTTTTAGGGTTTCGTTCAGAACTTAGGGTTTGCAGTTTTGGTTTTACAGCATCGCTCCTCTCATCTTCTTCGTTCTCTTCGTCGTTCTCAAACCAAATGAGCTTCTGATCTTTCCTCCTACCTCCATGCTGCCAGAGCGTTGCCTCCCATCTCTCTCGTCTTCACGGTGGTCCAGAATCTTTGAACGAACGGTACAAAATGCTTCAACTTGCGTTTTAAGGGTTTTTTACAGTTATGTTTGGTTCTTGCATGTTTATCGTTTTGCAATGTTTAATCTTTGATGTTTTGTGTGTGAGATACAACGAAAGTTTGAGAGAAAAAAGACTATACCTTTGGTGTTTTTCTGGGTTGAAAACGGAAGAAGAGAGAGAGGCGTGAGACTGGTGGCACTCCTTGGTGGCCAGGCGGAGGGAGGATGATGATTGCTTTGGCTTTTCTGGTATTTATGTATCTTTGACTTCTTTTTAAATTGTTTGATGATTCGTTGATGATGAATGTTTTCTGAGACTACTCTTTGTTTGTTGTTCTGATTTGAGTTGATTCTCTTCCTTCCTCTGAATATTTGATGACGAGATTATTCTGAAACTACTCTTTTACTTCTAAAACTCTTCCTTTCTTTTGGCCATTGATATTCTGATGATGATGAACTTTGAGATTTGTCTCTTTGCACGTTTGATGATGATGAATATTTCTGAAAACTATATTGTTTGAACTTTCATTGATGTTTGATGATGATTTTGTTTCTGAAAACCCTCTTGTTTCTGAGTCTCTTCCCCTCTCTGGTTTTGATATGGATATCAATGATGATGATATTCTGAGATATTGCTTGTTGTTGATTTGGTTGTTTTGACTTGATGATGGTGAAAACTGAAAACCAATGTTGTTGTTTTGCTTTTTGTTGAGCAAACAAGGTTATTGCAGTTTGTGGCTTTTTTGTATGTTTGTTGAGCTTGGCTCACAGGTTTGTTGTGTAGTTTGATTTGTTGGTGAATAAGTTTGTGGCTTTGAGAGGCAGGCTTCAGGTTTGTAATTGGAACTGCAGATTTGCAGTTTTTACAAGTTTGTGTTGTTGTAGCTTGTAGTCCTGATAAGTTTGCAGGCTTGAGCTTGTAGTTTCTTAGCTTGCAGTTTTGCAGGTTGAGTGTTTTTAAGGCAGGCTTTCTGTTTGCTTTTTGAAGGCAGGCTATGCTGTTTTATGAGGCAGGCCTGGGTGTTTGTTGAGCTTTGGAAACCTGTAATGCAAGTTTAGATGAACTTGGCTTGAGTTGTTTTTGAGTTTTGCAGGTCATGCAGTTTCAGCAGGTTTTCTGTTTGTAAGGCAGGCTGATGAGTTTTTTTCAGGTTTGCTTGTTATTGGTTGGGAGCAGGTTTAGCAGTTTATGCAGTTTAAGCAGGTTGGTGTTTTGGAGGCAGTTTTAAACTGAGTGTTTGAGTTTTGGTGAGCTTGAGATGCATGTTTGCTCGCTTGTTTTGTGTTTTTAAAACAGGTTTTGCAATTTTTGCTCTCTCCTCCTGTGTTGGATTGTTAGACTGTTATATCTTTTCTTTTGTTCCTCTTACTGCCTTTTACAGCCTGCCAAAACTGCAAACCTTTTATGGCTCTCTCTTTCTCTCTCCATAAAATCACTTTTAATTGCTTATTATATTATTCTGAAAAGCTTGTTGGGCCAGAAAATGATGATGAAAAATTGACAAGCCTTCTTGCTTGTAACTTGGTTTATCTCTGCATTGTGTACTTGTTTCCATATTTCCTGCATTGTACTTTCTTGGACAACTTTGTGTACTTTCTTGGACAGCTTTGCAACTTAGTTTGACATTCAGTTTGCATTTGTAGTTAGCTTGCCATGCTTGCTCATGCTGACTTGGTTGACTAATGCAATTTGGAATTCAGTTTGATTTGCCTTGCTGCCTTATATCTTTGCATTTTAAATTAATTGTATGCTTGCAAATTATTTTTACTTTTCTCTTTGTGAACCAAGAAGATAAATTTTCTTGTGATTTGCAGAGAGAACAAGTAAAAACATGATGAATCCAATAGCATTCTGATTCCGGCCAACAAGCTTTAATGATGATTTTTTTATTTATCTGCTTCTGCTTGAAAATTCTTATACTAACTTCTTTATGTCTTTTGCAGGTAAGTAACAGTTGGATGATAAAGGAAATGGTAGAAGTAGAAGTCAAAGATCTCAAGAGATTTAGGCTTAGATTTATTATATTGTTTTTTCATATATTGTAAACAAATTTTACTGTAAATACTGTAAATTGTAAATTCACAATATTCGAATAAAATTTGTAACAACATTTGAAATAAATAAATAAATAAGTCTTTGTCAAATATCTTCCAACTTTTCCTTGTATTGTCTATTTAATTATTTAAGACTCTTAAATTAAAATAACTGGAAATGTATCCCAATAACTTTAATCCAGATGCAATAAATAATCAACAAACTTTTGCCGTCTCACAACCTTGCATTAATCACAATACGCATGGTATTCCAATTAACATATGCGTTGTACAGTTAAACAAACAAGCATTCCATAAACCTTTCACTCCACTGATCAAGCAATGCCTCAAAGTTTCAAACAAAAGCCTCAGCTCCTATCCCAGATATTTAGGTTTTGAGAAACAACCGGTAATCTTGAACAAGCGTAAAAATAATGTAACAGTCAACTGAATTACCGTGGATTAAATTTCTTTTGAGAAATACGAGCGAAAACCCTAATTCCAGATTTGTTGTCAAAGAAAAGTCTGCTTGAACAATTCCTGAGTCAATCTCAGCAAAATCAGTGGAAACCCTAATTCTGGATTACTGCCAAAGAAAGATCTGTCTGACCAATTCCTGAGCCAATCTCAAAAATCAGAGAAAAAACCCTGGGGTTGTGATTTCTTGTGAAAAAAGGGAGGGAAAATTTTGGGGTACAACAATTTGCCTTTAAGTGGGTTGGATGTGATCTTAGGTATAAACTGGTTAAAGCATAACTATGTTCATATTAACTATTATAACAAGTCTTTGAGGTTTTCTACTCCTGAAGAAGAGGAAGTTGGTCTGTTATCTGCTAGACAGCTGAAGCATTTTATTCAAGAAGAAGCTCAGATGTTCTCGTTGATGGCGTCGCTATCGGTCAAGAATCAAACCATAATTGAGTAATTGCAAGTGGTACGTGAATTTCATGAAGTTTTCCATGATGAAATTTTCTGATGTACCGCCAAAGAGAGAAGTTGAATTTTCTATTGATCTTCTACCTGGTACCAGACCTGTTTCTATGGAACCATACATGATGTCTGCATCGGAATTATCAGAATTAAAGAAGCAATTGGAAGATTTACTGGAGAAGAAATTTGTAAGACCAAATGTATCGCCGTGGGGAGCTCCAGTGTTGCTAGTAAAGAAGAAAGATGGAAGTATGAGACTTTGTGTTGATTATAGACAATTAAAAAAAGTGACAATTAAGAACAAGTATCCACTTCCAAGAATAGATGACTTGATGGATCAATTGGTGGGTGCTCGTGTGTTTAGCAAGATTATTTTGAGGTCGGGTTATCATCAGATTAAAGTGAAGAATGAAGATATCCAGAAGACGGCTTTCAGAACGCGTTATCGGCATTATGAGTATTCAGTGATGCCTTTCGGTGTTACTAATGCACCGAGAGTATTCATGGAGTACATGAATCGTATCTTTCATACTTATTTGAATCGGTTTGTAGTGGTGTTCATTGATGACGATTTACTCTAAATCGGAAGAAGAGCATGCATAACACTTAAGGATAGTATTGCAAGTCTTGAAAGAGAAGAAGTTGTATGTAAAGTTGTCTAAGTGTGAATTTTGGTTAAAGGAGATTAATTTTCTTGGTCATGTTATCTCAGGTAGTGGCATTGTTGTAGATCCATCTAAAGTAGATGTTGTGTTGCAATGGGAAACTCCAAAGTCGACTACCGAGATTAGAAGCTTTTTGGGATTAGCTGGTTATTATAGAAGGTTTATCAAAGATTTCTCTAATTTGGAACTTCTGTTGACTAAGTTCACTTGTAAAGGTAGAGCTTATGTATGGGATGTTCCGTATGAAGAAAGTTTTACAGAATTGAAGAAGAGATTGACGTCGGCTTCGATTTTGACATTACCTAATCCAGGAGAACCTTTTGTGGAATATTGTGATGCTTCTAAGATGGGTTTAGGAGGTGTGCTTATGCAAAATGAAAAGGTAGTTTCTTATGCGTCAAGGCAGTTGAGGACTCATGAGAAGAACTATCATACGCATGATTTAGAGCTTTCTGCAGTTGTTTTGTGTTGAAGATTTGAAGGCATTATCTTTATGGTTCTAAATTTGAAGTATTTAGCGACCATAAGAGTTTAAAGTATTTATTTGATTAGAAAGAATTGAATATGAGACAACGAAGATGGTTGGAGTTGTTAAAAGATTACGACCTCAGTTTGAATTATCATCCTAGAAAGGCGAATGTGGTGGATGATGCGTTAAGTCGAAAAATATTACATATGTCAGCAATGATGGTTAAAGAGTTGGAATTAATTGAGCAGTTCAGAGATATGAGCTTAGTTTGTGAGGTAACACCACAGATCGTTATGTTAGGGATGTTGAAAATTAACAATGAATTCCTGGACAATATCAGAGAAGCTCAGAAGTTAGATGTGGAATTGGTAGATTCGATGGTTGGGATCGATTAGTCTGAGAATAGCAATTTCAAGTTAGATGCGCAAGGTGTGTTGAGATTTCATAATCAGATTTGTATTCCTGATGATGCGAAAATGAAGAAAGTGATTCTTGAGGAAAGTCATAGAAGCAAGTTGAGCATTCATCCGAGAGCTACAAAAATGTATCATGATTTGAAGAATTTGTTTTGGTGGCCTGGAATAAAGAGTGATGTGGCTCATTTTGTGTATGCATGTTTAACTTGTCAGAAGTCGAAAGTTGAACATCAAAAGCCTGCAGGGTTGATGCAACCGTTAGAAGTTCCGGAATGGAAATGGGATAGCATTTCGATGGACTTTGTGATAGGGTTACCTAATAATTCAAGAGGGCATGATACAATTTGGGTCATTGTTGATATGCTTACTAAGTTGACTCATTTTATTCTTATTAACATCAGTTTTCCAGTGTCGAAGTTGGCAGAGATTTATACTAGTGTAATTGTAAAGTTGCATGGTGTTCCTTTGTGTATTGTTTTGGATAGAGATCCGAGGTTTACTTCATATTTTTGGAATATTTTGCAAGAGTCGTTGGGTTCTAAGTTGAGGTTGAGTTCGACGTATCATCCTCAAACGGATGGTCAAACTGAACAAACTATTCAGTCGTTGGAAGATTTGTTGAGAGCATGTGTTCTTGAGCAGAGAGATTCATGGGATACTTATCTTCCATTAATAGAGTTCACTTATAATAACAGTTACCATTCTAGTATTGGAATGGCACCTTTTGAAGCGTTGTATGGTCGAAGATGTAGAACTCCTTTATGTTGGCATGAATCTGGAGAAAGTGTAGTGCTTGGACCTGAACTTGTTCGTGAGACTACTGAGAAGGTGAAGTTGATTCGAGAAAAGATGAAAGCTTCCCAAAGTAGACAAAAGAGATATCATGACAAGAGAAGGAAAGATTTAGAATTTCAAGAAGGTGACCATGTGTTTCTGAGAGTTAAACTTATGACTGGTGTTGCGCGAGCATTGAAGTCTAAGAAGCTCACTCCTTGTTTTATTGGTCTGTATCAGATTTTGGACAGAGTTAAAAATGTTTCTTATAAAGTGGCTTTATCGCCTAATCTCTCGAATTTGCACGATGTATTTCATGTGTCACAACTCAGAAAGTATATTTCAGATCCATCTCATGTGATTCATATGGATGATGTACAAGTAAGGGATAATCTCACTGTGGAGACGATGCCTGTACGAATTGGAGATCATGAAATGAAGACTCTAAGAGGCAAAGAGATTGCTTTGGTGAAAGTAGTCTGGTTAGGAGCTGCCGGAGAAAGCTTGATGTGGGAGTTGGAAAGTAAGATTTGGGACTCCTATACTGAGTTGTTCGAATAAGGTAAGTTTTCGAGGATGAAAACATTCTAAGTGCGGGAGAGTTGTAACACCCGTTAATTTAATTAATTATTTAATTAAATTATTTATTGAAAATTTGTGAGATGTTGAGAATTGTTGGTATAAGTTGTTAGATTATTATTAATTAATTAATTAGTTGAGTAATAATAACAATAATCTTGGAATTAATGGAATAATTATGTTGGGCTTATGTTATTGGTTAGAAGTAGTAAAGTGGGGGTGTGTAGGTTAGGCCCAATAGAATTAGTGTTATAAGGTTAAGCTGACACAAGGATTTGGTTTAGTTGGATATTAAGAATTTTGTGTGCTGACCATGAAAGCTGTGCGGAGAGAGGATCAAGTTGCACGGTTGTCGAGTAGAGAAAATCAAGGTTGTCGGCTGGAAGTTTGGTGGAGCGACCTTCTATCTAGGTAAGGGTGGGGTTCTGACCTTATAATGGGATTTATGATGAGTATTATATGGGAATTGGTCATTTATATGACTGTTGTGCATTGATGTTTCTGAATCTGTTATTGAAGTTGCATGTTTCTTCATGTTGTGGTTGTCTAGGGAGTTACCGTATGACTGTCTTGCATGTTCAGTGAACATGTTATTGAAGTTGGTCTCTAGTCGGGTTGTTGGCGTTTTGAGTTATCTGTATAACTTCCCGGTATAATTGATGAATAAGTTAGTGTAGATTAGTACCTGTTGATGTGGTCGTTAGTTTGTTGTATCTTCTGAGCGGTTGGCGGGAAATTAGTAAATTGTTGTTGTGGTCGTTTTAGGAAGGTTTCTGCGTGACTGTCTTCTGTAATTGATGAATTTGTTGATAGGAAATATAGTTACCCGTTGTTGTGGTATTCCGAGCGGTTGGTCGGAAATTATGGGTTGTGTTGATGTGGTTATTATGACGTTGTATTGTTTCATATTGTTGGCCTGAATTAATGGTCAAGGATGATGATAATGGTGTTAGGTGTTGAGTGGCATTTAGACTGCGAGGTATGTCGGTGAATATAAGTGTTAGATGTCGAGCGACATTAGGCTGCAAGGCGTGTTGAGGAGCACAATATTATTGTCGAGTTGCATGCAGTTACAAGCTGCATCGAGGAGCACAAATTAGTTGTTATTATGTCTTGGTTGTTGTACATGCCGAGGGGCATGTAGTCTCCTTATTCTTATTGCTTGTGCATGTTGATTTGGTCGATACCAGTGTTGTATAAGTTGTTCTGAGTTGAAAAATGTACATGTCGATAAATTATGTTAAGGTGCCTCTAATTATGGGACGATATTATGTTGTAGGCTTATGGCCAACGTTAATTTATGTTGAGTTAATGTTGAATTATTGTTGATGTTGTACGCTTATGACCAACGTTGATTTATATTGAGTTGTTGTTTGTTGTTGTTGTTGCTACATTCATGTTGTGTCGCATACATCGCATATCAAGTTGGAGCTGATGCTCGTTAAGTTGGCCTGGATTGGCAAAATATTAAGTTGAAGGCTTATGCCTTGTTGATGCTTATATTTATTAGCATATTTTTAAGTTGGGAGTTCTGGTCCATTGGTACCATATGCATTTGCATAAAGACAAGTTGCATTATGAGTCATTGTGTAGTTGAATTAATTATGTTAAATATTGTTAAAAAGCTGTGAAGTGGTGATCTGTATGAACTAATTCTAATGTATTATTTATCATACATCCGATTATATTGTCTGATATCTCACCCCTTCTGTTTTAATGTTACCCATATGTTAGTAACGTGCAGGTAATCCAGAGTGAAGACGGTTTACCTTCAGTAGCTCGAGTCGGTGTCATTGCTCTGATACGTAACACTCAGGGGGATGAGCGCTTGTTGCTTTATTGTTGTTATTACTTCATTTGTTAAATTTTAAGTTGATTTTCATTAAGTACTTGTTATTTGGAGACATTTCAGTTGGATAAAGATGTTATGCCCTTTTTAGTTGAATATTATGATTACGCTGTGTAGTTATGAAAGTTGTTGGTTTCAAAAGATTAATTTGTGTTGCTGTTGGTTCATCCAAGTTTAATGTGTTATGTATCTGTAATGAATATCGTTGTTTTAAGTTGAGATTGTAGCATCCTGATTTAGTTGTTGAATTTTTATAACTCTAATTTTCATGATAATTATCAGGTAGAATTGGGGTGTTACAAGTTGGTATCAGAGCAAGTCAGTTCGTCTGACCAAGTAGTCGAGTCGTAGTTTTGTCTAACAGTCGAGTATTGTTAACTTGAATTCTAACCGCTGTTCATGTGTAGAGATAAGTTGAGATGGCTAAAAGGAATGACACTGCACTTGCTGCTGCTTTAGAAGTTATGGCGCATGCTATGGAGAATCAGCCGAATGCTGATGGGAATGCTGGATCTCATGGTTTGGCGACCTTCCAGAGGGAGAATCCACCCACCTTCAAGGGTAAGTATGACCCTGACAGAACATTGGATTGGTTGAAAGAGATTGAGATAATATTTCATGTGATAGACTGCACTCCAGCGCGAAAGGTTTGTTATGATACTCATATGCTAGTAGTCGAGGCTGATGACTGGTGGCAAGAGACTTGTCATAAGTTGGAAGTTGCAGGTGAAAATGTCACTTGGGTTGTGTTTCGTAGGGAATTTCTGAGGAAGTATTTCCCTGAAGATGTTCGTGGTAAGAAGGAAATTGAGTTTCTTAAGCTGAAGCAAGGTGTTGTACCCCAAAATTTGCCCTCCCATATTCTTCAAGATTTATCAAGAGTCATCTTCAAATGGTTCAAAATTTCTCAAGGGTTGCACAGTCCAAATGCCTCTTAAGCCAGTCAAAATTAGGGTTTTGTTTCTTTCAAGGAATTTGAGGTTTTCAATGGCTCAATCAAGTCCCATAGGCCTATATATATTGTCAAGCATCTACATGTCAAGTTTCAAGACTCACAGGGTCAAATTGCACAGTCAAAAGCTTCATTTGCTTCACAGTCAACTGTAGGGTCAAAATGGTCATTTGGCAGTCAAAAGTCAGAATTTTTGGTCAACATCTCATCTTGAGCTCACAATCATCATTTGATCAAGTCTTGATCATGATTACACAAGCATGGCTCAAAAATCATCAAAGATGCAAAAGTTGCTATTTTTGGACAGCTAAAAAGTCAACTGTAACTTGACCAGGGCATAACTTTTTCATGGTTCATCATAAAAATCCCATCCAATGCTCATTTTGAAGGGGATGACATTTCCTACAACTCATCTTCACATTCCAAGTCCAAGAAATGCTCTCACAAAAAGTTATCAATTTCTACATTATAGGTCAATTTCAAAAGTCAACAAAAAGGCATTTTAAGTCAAAACCATAACTTGAGATTGGTAAATCCAAATGACATGGGACTAAAGGCATTGGTTAGAGGGCTTCAAGACCTTTCCAAAATGTCCAAGAACATGTTCATATGATCAAAATTGAGCAAGATATGCATTGGAGAAGTTGGGAAATTTTTGTGAATTTGCAAAAGTCAACTTTGCTCAAAACACATCATTTTTGCTAATGGGCCTCAAATTTCTTCTTGAAACTTTATCCAAGGCCTATGCACGACCCATCAAGCCTATTTGAGTTTATTTTCTTATTTTTATTAATTAATTGGATTTTTTATTAATATTAATTCATTTAATTGATTTAAAATATAGGAAATTCAGAGATATGGTTTTCAAATCTTTTTGTGAAGCAAACAAGCTCAAGACAAGCTGGAGATTTCGTGTGCCAATCAAAGTGACAAGAATATCCAAAATTGGCAAGTTTTCTCAATCAAAAAGATGCAAAAAGATGTGATTGGAAATCAAATATTGAAACATCAATGCAATGGATCTTTGGGCCAAGACTTAACCTAATTCCATTCTATTACATATGCACAAGTGAACCCTAATGCCATTCAGGTGAGATTGCTGCATACAGAGCCATAACCAATATTGAAAAATCAAGAAAAAAAGCCAAAACTGTTGTCCAAGTTACAGGCCCTTTCAAAGCAATTTGAGGATTCAAACACATTGCATAGATCCCCAGGAACGTGTAGGGATCAAAATCACGTGCTAGAACTCAAGGAAACGCCAAGAACAGTCGTACGGTTTGCATAATTTTCTCAGAATCGAAATTCATTGTTCATGCATCATTAACACGATTTGTTGTTTGTTTTGTATTGTATGAGTCCACAGGAAGCTAATGGTGTGAGTTAATTGCCTTGAAACGTCCTGAATCATAAACCACCATGAACGATTTCTAGGTTTTCCAAGCTCTAAAATTGGGGCTTTATTATTTAGGAAAAATTAAGCCTCAAGAGACCTATGATTGAAACCGTCTGAACAAGACGAACATACTGGACATCTCGCGAACAATTTATATTCATCCTACGCCTATTCGCTATTTTTGGTCGATACAATTTGTGGGGGTTAAAAACCCCCGCTATTTAATCTTTGTTTTGCAGGTTTAGTGAAGAAGACGATGACGTGCTAATTCCTGATTGGATAATTCAAAAGCAGCGCGCGTTTTCATGTCCTTACAGCATATGAATTAATTGTTTAATATATTCATTGTTCGTTGTTATATTAACAAAGGCGTTCAAGTGGCTTGGTGGAATGTGATGTGGCTGTGTATCCTTGGGACCTAGGTTCGATCCCCAGGTCCACCCAAACGTTTCTAATATTTTTCCTTACAGGTTCCCATGCAGGCATCCTCAAAGCATTCTACCATGCGCGTCAATCATCAATCTGCCATGTGTCCTCAAGCATAAATCTGAAGGTCGTGAGTGGATGACCATGATACTCTCCAGTCAATGCATGCCTGGACAAGTCAGAAAGTCAACAGGGCTTGAGCCTAATGGGCCAGGAATTGCTAGCATACCTCCATCTGGGCCCAACACCCCTAGGGTTTTGTTTCTCATTTTTCCTCTTTTATATTTTCTATTTAATTATTTTTTATTAACTATTATTATTATTATTATTATTATTTAATTAACCTAACAAATTATTTTCATAACAAATTCTGAAAAATGTAAATATTATTTATTATTATTTTCACTATTAATCATTATTTTGTAAATAAATATGAATTAATTAATTTAGTTAATTAGGTTAACTTTGACATTTTTTTTAATAAATAAAATTAACATAGAATTAGGTGTTTCTTTTGACAATTTTAATTCCTTTTATTTTATTTTCATTAAAACATAAAAAACATAAAAAACATAAAAAACACTTTTTCTTTTAATTTATTTAGTTAATTAGTTTTTAGGTTTAATATTAATTAATTGCAAAAAAGGACCAAAACTTCTTTATTTCTCAAAAAGGGTCAAAACCCTAAGGACATCCCGATTCAATTTCTTTTCGCGCATTATTATTTTTGATTATATTTTATGTATCTGCTCCGAGAATGTAATAGATAATTAGGACTTTTATCGCTTTCTTTTATTTTCTCGCATTTATTTTCCAAAGGGTTATGTTTTTGGCGATGTATATACCCGCGCCTTGTAATAGCGTAGATTCAACTTTCCGCAATTTATTTTCCGCACTTATTAACTGTTAATTATGCATGACAAGATTTGCCTGACAAATAAAATCAATCCGTAGCTCACCGATGACATGTACAAGATAATCTTTAAATGAAACTTGACACACATGCACATGCCACTCCTAGGGTACGCCTCACTTGGTTGCCTCGAGGTGGTCATCAAGTATATGGTGTTTTAGAGGTCGCCCTCCTGTCTAAAGATCCAGTTTCCTCGAAACGGTTTCCTCGAAACGGTTTCCTCGGATAAAAAAAGGATCTAGGACATTAGGTTACCGCTAAGGCGTCCTACTATTGCTTTGGTGACCATACATTGTCCCGATAATCGAATTGACCCGAATAACTCCAACGACGGTGCTACCTACTTCTCAATAGTGGGATAGTACTGTCCAAAGGACATTTACACAGCCTAATTCCTTAGAGTAGGTAGATTCCTCCTGGGTACTTGCTCTTTCAAAAAAACAAAAACAACTTTTCGCACCTACACTTTCAAAAAGTTTTCAAACAAACACTTCATACACTCTTGAGGACTGATACAAGAGTCACCTAGAAGTTTTTCAAACTAAACTTTTTCAAAACCCACATACACAAGAAAAGCAAACTCTTTTGAAAACATAGTGAGCAAGTACCTAAGAGCCCGTGGATAACCACAGATAGAAAGGGTGCTAACACCTTCCCTTTCTATAATCTACCTCCCGAACCGAGAGACATCTCGAAAAAGGAATTTTGCTGTGCTTTTGTCCTTTCCATGTTGGAGAACATAAAAGACGATGACGACTCTTGCTTACCGCGACATTTCGCGAACCAGCTTTAAAACAGTCAGTTCTATTCCCACCGATCACACAAGGGAGTATGACGGTTGTTGAGTATGCTGCAAAGTTTGCTAAGTTGGCTAAGTTTTACCCGCACTACAGCGAAGCAAATGCTGAGTTTTCAAAGTGCATTAAGTTTGAGAACGAGTTACGCCCAGAGATCAAGAAGGAAGTTGGATACCATAAGATTCGTGTGTTTGCTGATTTGATTGATAGTTGTAGGATTTATGAGGAGGATAATAATGCTCACTATAATATTATCAATGAGAAGAAAGGTAAGCACCAATAGAACCGTGGTAAGCCTTACGATATCCCAACTGGTAAAGGTAAACAGAAAGTTGCTCAGGGTCAAAGAACTAGTAGGGGAGATGCTCCTGCTGGTGTGGTTTGTTTCAAATGTGGAAAACCTGGTCATAAGAGCAATGTGTGTACTACTGAGGTGAAGTGGTGTTTTCGTTGTGGTAAGACGAAACATGTTATGTCTGAGTGCAAGCATAAGGAGTTGATTTGCTTCAATTATGGTGAAGAAGGACACATTGGTATTCAGTTTCAGAAACCAAAGAAGGAGAAAACCAATGGGAAAGTGTTCTCTTTGGCTGATAATCAGACGGCTAATAAGGACAGACTCATTAGAGGAACATGTTTCATTAATAGTACTCCTTTAATTACTATTATTGATACCAGTATTACTCATTTCTTTATTGATGCTGATTGTGTTGAGAGATTGGGTCTTATGTTGTCTTCTATGAATGGAGATATGGTCGTAGACACTCCAGCCAAGGGTCGGTAACTACTTCTTTTGTGTGTTTAAAGTGCCCTTTGTCGATATTCGACAGAGACTTTTCCGTTGATTTAGTTTGTTTTCCTTTAAGTGGGTTGAACGTGACCTAAGGTATGAACTGGTTAGAGCATAACTATGTTCATATTAACTGTTATAACAAGTTTGTGAGGTTTTCTACTCCTGAAGAAGAGGAAGTTGGTCTGTTTTCTGCTAGACAGTTGAAACAATTGATGCAAGAAGAAGCTAAGATGTTCTCGTTGATGGCGTCGCTATCCGTCGAGAATCAAGCCATAATTGAGGAATTTCAAGTGGTTCGTGAATTTCCTGAAGTTTTCCCTGATGAAATTCCTAATGTACCGCCAGAGAGAGAAGTCAAATTTGTTATTGATCTTGTACCTGGTACCAGGCCTGTTTCTATGGCACCATACAGGATGTCTGCATCGAAATTGTCAGAATTAAAGGAGCAATTGGAAGATTTACTTGAGAAGAAATTTGTAAGACCAAGTGTATCACCGTGAGGAGCTCCAGTGTTGCTAGTAAAGAAAAAGGATGGAATTATGAGACTTTGTGTTCATTATAGACAATTGAATAAAGTGACGATTAAGAACAAGTATCCACTTCCAAGAATAGATGACTTGATGGATCAATTGGTGGGTGTTCGTGTGTTTAGCAAGATTGATTTGAGGTCGGGTTATCATCATATTAAAGTGAAGAATGAAGATACCCAAAAGACGACTTTCAGAATGCGTTATGGGAATTATGAGTATTCGGTGATACCTTTCGGTGTTCCTAATGCACCGGGAGTATTCATGGAGTACATGGACCGTATCTTTCATACTTATTTAGATCAGTTTGTAGTGGTGTTCATTGATGACATTTTGATTAACTCTAAATCGGAAGAAGAGCATGCAGAACACTTAAGGATAGTATTGCAAGTATTGAAAGAGAAGAAGTTGTATGAAAAGTTGTCTGAGTGTGATTTTTGGTTAAAGGAGATTAGTTTTCTTGGTCATGTTATCTCAAGTAGTGGCATTGCTGTAGATCCATCTAAAGTAGATGTTGTGTTGCAATGGGAAACTCTAAAGTCGACTACCGATATTATAAGATTTTTGGGATTAGCTGGTTATTATAGAAGGTTTATCGAAGGTTTCTCTAAGTTGGCACTTTCATTGACTAAGTTGACCTATAAAGGTAGAGCTTATTGGAGGAATGTTCAGTGTGAAGAAAGTTTTACAGAATTAAAGAAGAGATTGACGTTGGCTCCAATTTTGATATTACCTAATCCAAGAGAACCTCTTGTGGTATATTGTGATGCTTCTAAGATAGGTTTAGGAGGTGTGCTTATGTAGAATGAAAAGGAAGTTGCTTATGCATCAAGGCAATTGAGGAATCATGAGAAGAACTATCCTACGCATGATTTAGAGCTTATTGCAGTTGTTTTTGTGTTGAAGATCTAGATGCATTATCTTTATGGTTCTAGATTTGAAGTATTTAGAGACCATAAGAGTTTAAAGTATTTATTTGATCAGAAAGAATTGAATATGAGACAACAAAGATGGTTGGAGTTGTTAAAGGATTACGACTTCGGTTTGAATTATCATCCAAGAAAGGAAAATGTGGTGGATGATGCGTTAAGTCGAAAGACTTTACATATGTCAGCAATGATGGTTAAAGAGTTGGAATTAATTGAGCAGTTCAGAGATTTGAGTTTAGTTTGTGAGGTGACACCGCAAAGCGTTATGTTGGGGATGTTGAAAATTAACAATGAATTTTGGGAAAGTATCAGCGAAGCTCAGAAGTTAGATGTGAAATTGGTAGATTTGATGGTTGAGATCGATTAGTCTGAGAATGGAGATTTCAAGTTAGATGTGCAAGGTGTATTAAGATTTCGTAGTCGGATTTGTATTTCTGATAATGCAGAAATGAAGAAAGTGATTCTTGAGGAAAGTCATAGAAGCAAGTTGAGCATTCATCCGAGAGGTATAAAAATGTATCATGATTTGAAGATATTGTTTTGGTGGCCTGGAATGAAGAGTTATGTGGCTCGGTTTGTGTATGCATGTTTAACTTGTCAGAAGTCGAAAGTTGAACATCAGAAGCCTGCAGGGTTGATGCAACCGTTAGAAGTTCTAGAATGGAAATGTGATAGCATTTCGATGGACTTTGTGATGGGGCTACCTAATACTTCAAGAGGGGATATTGTTTTGTTGAGGGGCTAAAATAATTTTTTTTTAAATGGGGGTAAATAAAAAATCGCTACTATTGCAGAGGGTAAAATGTATTTAACCCTTAATCTAACAACTAAACAAATGTAAGTAAACCACAATAATAAGTACAAGATAAATGTAAAGAATCAACACATATAAATTGTTTATCAAATTTAATCCTTAAATTGATCTATTTTAGAAAATAAGTAATTATCTGATCCACTGTCAATCAAGAGTCTCGACAAGAGATTACATATGAGCTGTAAGAAATTAATTCAACAAATTTATAAAAATACTTCTTAATTTCTATCCATTTGTGACACTAGATTTGAGACATCCACCGGGCTCGTGCCAACGTTCAAGTCCATTGGCATCATGCCTTACCTTATTTGTGTTGCGTAAGAGAAATAATCGAATTTCATTAAAAGCAATCATTCATCCACCTCATGAGTGATATCAAACTAAAATAATGAATTTACTTAATTTTCTTAAAGCACACTCTATTGTATATGTTGTGAAATTTAAAGGTTCAATCACAATAATTTTTTTATGTGTTTAGACAAAGAACAGTGACAATAAAAATAAATGACCTCCAATAGAAATAAATTTCTATGCAATAAGACAATAACCTAACTTGAAAGAAAAAGATAAAAGATAAGAAACACAATAACTTGTTTATCCAATTTGATCAAATAATCTACTCTAGAAGAGAGAGCTACCATCTGATTCATAATACCTTCAAAAGTTGTTACAAAAGATTACAAATAAATTACAAAAATTAGTCACCCAAATTCCCAAGAACAAAATCTATTTTCTACTTAAGTATTTCATAATCTTTCAAACTCTCTATATATGAATCACACAAACCTAAAATTTTTAGAAATGTTTTCCAATATCCCTTAGTATCTTCAAGTGTATCTCAAATTCCAAGAACACATTCTTAGAAATTTATCACTGTCTCTCTAAGATTATCACTGGAATTCTCAAATCTTCTCTCAATGTTCAATTAAAGTTCTGAAGGTTATGAAGACAAGAATGATAAAAAAAAGTATATTTATAACTAGGGGTGTTCAAATCCAAACCAATCCAAATAAAAAACCGAAAACCGATCCAAAAAACCGAAAACCATAAAAAACCGAAAGTTATTGGTTGTGTTTGGATGTTATTTTATGAAAATCGATTGGTTCGGATTGGATTTCGGATGAATTTTTCAAAACCGATCCAAACCAAACCGAACCGCATAAATATATTTTGATACTTATTTACTTTTTATTAGTATGACATGTTATGTGAATTTATTATTAGATGATAATAATTTTTTTAATAATATTTATTAGTTTGGTATAATCTATTTATTTTTATTATTTCAAGCATAATCAATCACTCTCATTTTGTAATATTAACTTTTAATATACTATATGTTATATATTATATCAAATCTATGATTTATTAGTAGTTTTATAATATTAATAAAAATATAATGTGTAATTTGGATATCCAAAAACCGATCCAAATTAAACCGCATAAAATTGGATCGGATCAGATTGGATTTTTTAAATATATCATCCAAAACCGAACCGAACCTTAAGTGAATTAATCTTTGGATCGGATGATTTTTTGCTTTAAAACTGATCCAAACCGAACCGCGAACACCCCTATTTATAACTAGTGAACTCCAACAGATTTATAACAAACTCAAAACATAGCCCATTAATGAAGAGACTACGAACTAAAACAATGAAATCCAATAAACATGAATTGAGAAAATCGAACCCAAACTCTTACATAATGAATCATCCGTCCGATCCAGATTCAAAATCATGTTGTTGCCATTGCCATTGACTCTGCCTCTAAATTGATTTCTAATTTCAGCAAGCAATCTTAAATGTGTTTATTCTTTTTAACACTTCAAATTTTAAGACGTACTTTAAATTTAATTTTAAATTTTAAATAAATAATTCGAGACACGAAGTATTGATTTAATTGTTCAAAATAATCATTGGTTAGATTTTATTTATGAATAGACTTTGAAATATTACTATTCTCTTAAAAATTAAAGTTAAAATTTAAAAATCTCTCTAATTTTATCAAAAATTAATTTAAAACCAATTTGTGGACACTGGTCATGATCAATTTTAGGGATCAACTTGAATATTAACTTAATTTAATAGTATAAAAATAAAGGAACATGTGGAATCGGGTGCACAAAATGAAGATCCTAAATGAGGTTCTAGGAAATGTCGGTGAAGGTGAAGAGTGTAATCTTGGATCAAAGTCATAGATTTGATGAATTTCACTACTATTGTATTCTATTTGCGTACAAGTGTTGCTCAAAAAATAAACATCCCTTATATATTTTGGCCACTTGGTTAGAGTTTTAAGCTTATGGTTTTTGTCCTCTATTACTTTATTATCATCTCATTCCTCTAATCTTGATTTCTTCATAGGTAATTAAATTATTATAAGTTTAGTTTTGGTTCAACTTCACATTCGCCAAACTTGAATTACTTCTAAAAAAACAATATTTTATAATATGCATTCACGTAGTAGATAGCTTTTCCACATCATTTACTCATTATATATTTTGTTTTGTTTTGGTTCCAAATGTATGGGAGGAAAAATTTGAATTCAAAGCAAGATAAGGAAAGTGTTGGATTTGGTAACTGGTCATAGCTAGGTCTAAGATATTTTCTTTGTTTGTCTTATAAGATGTCATGTTCTTGGAGCCACCAAAACAAGTGGCTACCTACATGCCAAGTCCATCAATCCTCCAAAACGACAATCAATCCCATCCACAAAAATTCTTGGCTGATTTTAAATTCCTCATCCACATCCAAAGTTACCAAACTAGTAAATTATATTTAAAATAATAAAAAAAAAAAAAAGCTTTTGGTACTAGTAGTACTTATCCATCTCAAAACCTATGACCCAAGGTCCACAAATTTCCCACTTTGACAAAATTATTATAATGTTTTTTTACCCTCACTATTTTATTAATCTCTTTCCCAATCATTCAGTATGAAAAAGACAGACAATTTTTTTCTTCTCTTTTCTTTTGTGTCTAATGAATGATTGAGTGCTTTAGACCTTATGAGTTCCTCTAATTTTAAATTTTAATCCTATTTTTAATAATTTTCTTATAATACATTTTAAGGTTTTAAAATATATACGCTAAAAATGGAGTTAATTATAGGAGATATTTCAAAATTTTCGCAAAACTCTTTTGAAAATAATTTTTACCGAGAATTTTATTTTTCATGTTCCAAACTAAGAACGTAAAAGAGTAGGGTTAATTAGTGAACATTTCTCAAAATTTTCCACAAATTTTTTATAAGATCTTTCCGGTAGTTCATTTTTCTAGTTCTGATGAAAATATGGTTAATTAGAAAGAGTTATTTAGTGTCAATGATTTAAAACCTCTATAAATCGGATTTGGATTGATTAATTTTAAACTTTCATGTATTTGTAACTTTGTCTCTATCTATCACTACTAATTTATTTTCTCTCACTTAAATAATTTATTTTATTCAATCATATCTACTTATTTAACACTAAAGGTATAAAAAGGAAAGCCGAGGCCCCGGTTCTAAGAAGGAGGGAAAAAAACCCGAAAAAAGTAGCAAATCTTTTCCCTCACAAAATTTTTTCGAAAGGATTCTTTTGATACTTTATTTTTTGTTCCGAAAACTTTATAGCTTAAAAAAAGTAATAATTGAAAGATCCTTTTTGAAAGGATGAAAATTGAAAATTGAAAATTGATGAGGTTTTTAAAATTATTGGAAGGTAAATTGAGACTTTCCTTTGTTTTTATATCTGATCTGATGGTGAAAGAAGGCAATGCGACCAATGCGAGCTTTAAGTGGATAAGGGTCAATCACAGTCCACTAAGAAAAAAAATTACAAGTTAAATTATAAAACTACTTGCCCCGCTCTGAAATTAGAATTGGATGTAATTGATTGAAGAGGAATTTCGAATAGGCGGTGTTGATCTTCGGTACGGTAGCACGGGGGTGGACCTGCAAAGTTAGCATTCCAACGCCCATGTGAGTTCAAGATTCAAGACGAGTGTAGTGAAAAGTGGAGATCAGAAAGTGCACCTTGCATTTCGTGTGACATGACTTCTATAACGGATCATGTGGAATAAATTTGAGTTGGCTTGGACCTTAGTTATTTTGGTCCTTTGGTCGGCCCATAATAGTTTCCCCTAAGGCTTTGTCGAGCACTGAGAGAGTCGGGGAAGCCTTCATCAATTACAGTCGGCCTCCAAGGATGTCGTTTGATCCGAACTAGAACTGAAACATTTGGAGTCAGTTAAAAAGTAGTGGAGAACAAGCTCATTAAATGCATTTATATCATTGAAATGTTTCATTGATTCCTTTTCACACGTGGGCTGATGCGACTAGTTTGGGCTTGGTGTTACTTATAGTACACTCAAGCGCACTTGAGTTTGTGAGTATTCCCAATAAGAGATTCAATCGTTGATTATGTACCATTGTTTCATTGTTGATCTGGATCGCTCAATCATCTTTTCCTATAAATATGAGGAGTTGATCGCTGGGGAAACCTTTCACAATCCTCGACATTCAAGTTCATTCATAGTCACTTCTACTAGTAAACATTTTCTCTTGTTTATTCTTGGAAGCATTAAATCTCATATAACTGAGTTCCTTTCTCAACTCAAGCTTTTATCTTCAACATTTTATGTTTTCTAGTCAAGATAAGCGACAACCCTATTCGTACAATGAGTGATTCTGAAAGAAGTGTTTCTTCTATTGAGGAAATGGGGGTATCCCCCAATTCTCATTTACCTCCCCTTGCTCATAATCTCCTGGACCGCGAAGTTATATCCTTGACTGATGATTATGACCCAAAAAGGGTAAATGGGAACTCTCTTGATGAGAGAGCTTCTTCATTTAAATCTTTCGAGGCTCTCTTATCATATGATGATATGGAGGACTATCGCATTAAGGTTCCCTTGCCCCTTTTATTTTGACTGAGGTAGAGATACAAGCGGCTAAGTCAAGGAGAGAGTGTGTTGACGATTTCATCCAGGTTTACCAGAGAACCAATAATTATGAACCTAAGAACATTGAGATCATGACCCACTTGAAGTATTGGGTAGGTGATATGCAATTTCTTAGATTAAATATGACGAGCAATTTAAAGCTGACGAACTGTCCCAGAGAGGCGCGACGCTGGTGGAGTCAATCGATATAGTCAAGTACAACTGAGTGGATGTAGAAGTGGTGGGTATCCTGTCCATTCTAAATACCGAGATGACTATAACTAATGTTGATATCATGGTCGGCGACCTTCTAGATTAGTCGGTTCTTTTTGTGTGTCTGGAGAATATAATGTGTTTTCACGACTGCTTGGTCTCATTTTATGAATGTTTGTTCACTAGGATAAGATTGTTACTACCTTTGCTTAACTTTGAGGTGGTCGTTCTAAAGCATTTGAAAGTTGCCCTTCCCAGCTTCATCCGAAGGCTTGAGCTTACATGAAGGCGTTCCATCTTTATGTCGAGCATAAGAATTAGAAGCCTTCTCTAGTTCTATTTTCAACTTTTCCTATATGGTGCGTACCTCTCATGACGACAATCATGATCAAGGGTCCATTAACTTCCACCCAGATGATCCTTGGTTTGACCATTTCACCCAGGACTGAGACAAATTCTTGAGGCGCTTCTTAATAGTGAAACTCCTTACTCCAGAGGCCCATCTCACCTTTTTCTACTCCTCAGCTGGTGAATTTGCATGTCTTTGACACATTAAGGGGGAGATTATATATGTATATGATATATGGTTTGTTGCTTGTCTCTTAAGCTTTGTTTTTGTTTTTAGTTTATATCACTGAGTCTCCTCTTCAATTATGCATTTTGGGTCGAGTTTTTTATTAATGTTTTAGCATTTATAATTCAAACTATTTGTGATTTAGTATGAACATTATGTTTTAAGTTAATTAGTCGATTTTTTTGAACAAGAACCATATTTGAGATTGGTTCAAGCCATTACACAAGTAGAATCTCAAAACATCTTAGAAAACTTCAAAATTTTGAGATTTTAGGTGTGTTATACGAATCACACAATCATATGAGTCGAATCAAATCAAACAGAGGGAGGACAAGATATTTGTGAGTTTGTGAGTTTATGAGTCGAATCACATGTTGTACATGATTTGAATTGTGGAACCTTCTGACTCGATCACAACTTGTACATGAGTTAAATCACATAATTCTTGTAAGCCCATGCCTCGTTTGAGTCGAATCATAACTTCTTCATGACACAACTTACATTAGTCTAAACACATGATACTCTTGAATCGAATCATGGAAAAATGGATTTCTCATAAAGTGTAGATCTTTTTCCACATTACTTTGTCACTTGACTCAATTCACACAAGTGTTCATGACTTAAATCAAGCATGATTTTCACTATTTATGCTTAATCTCCAGCACCTATAAATTATTTTATCATTCATAATGTTAGAAAACACATTCTTCCATGATTGATTTGTAAACTCACAAATCACATGTTCTTTCAAAATATTTTTAGATATTTTGTGAACACTTGCAAACGATTTATTCCTCTACCTCATTCTTTTTCCATTGTTGCATGGATCTAAATATTATCTTTGAAGATACATGGTTGTTGAAGAGAATTGTTTTTGAATTTAATGTATCCTTGAATATTTGAATAATATTTTAGAGGTTCATAATGGTATTGTGTTATTGTGACTGGTTCTAACAATTCTAGTAGAAAAGAAGGATGTTCTTTTCTCCAGGTTGACCTTGGTAGTGCATTATAGAAGCTTATAAAGTTGATATCATCTATTTGCTTGATTTGAATGATGTGTCAATGTATGGTACTAAATGTTTAGTCACCAAGAATGAAGATTTTTAGTTATGGCATATACACTTAGGACATATACACTTTTACTTAATCAATAAGATATAATCTAAGGATCTAGTAGTCGGTCGACCTAAAATGAAGTTTTCAAAAGAAAATTTTTGTGATTCTTTCCAATTAGGAAAGAAAACGAGAGTATATTTTCAATCGAAAAAGGTTGTTTCAACTTTAAAACCTCTCGAGCTTATCCATCTATAATTATTTGGCCCTTTGAAGACAAGAAGTTTGGGCGGTAACTATTATAAGTTTGTAATTATGACGACTATTCTAGATTTACTTTGACATTATTCTTAATCCATAAGCAAGAATCCTTAAGGATTTCATTAAATTTTCTAAGACTGTCACATTCTGTAGTGATCATGGTGTTGAGTTTGTAAGCCATCAATTTGAAAACTTTTGCAACAAAAATAGAATTACTCATTAATTCTCATGTCCTATAACTCCACAATAAAATGGTGTTGTTGAGCATAAAAATCGTATTTTAGAAGAATTGGCTCGGACAATGATACGTAAAATGAGTTTTCCTAAGTACTTTTGGAAGGATGTGATTAATATTGCATGCCATGTCTTAAATAGGGTGATCATTCGACCAATCCTAGAGAAGACTCCCTATGAGTTACTCAAAGGTAGGAAACCTAGCATTTTCTATTTTCGTGTTTTCGACTGCAAATGCTTTATTTTAAATAATAGAAAGGATAATTTTGGTAAATTTGATGTTAAGTTTAACGAAGGAATATTTCTAGAGTACTCATCTTTGAGTAAAGCATATAGAGTTTACAATCATAGAACGTGTTCTGTTGAAGAATTAGTTCATGTTTCTTTTGATGAATCCTCTCCCCAAAAGTCGGGGAAAGGTATTTGTTCTGATGTTTCAAGTGTGATAATGGAGAACATGATTGATGACAAAATTCAAAAATAGGACCCTCCTTTAATAATATTCGAAGAGAACATTATTAAAGACAAAGAGGAAAGCAAACAAGATAAATATAAACAAGAAACCTCACCTCAACTACATCTAGACTGGATTGTTGTAAAAGATCGTCTGTTGGATTAAGTACTAGGCGACATCAGGAAAGGTGTAAGTGCGAGATCTCAGGTTAACAATTTCTGGAAGTATTCTTCTTTTACATCCCAAATTGAATCTAAGACGATATTTGATGCTTTACTTGAATAGAGGTGGCCACTTGCTATGCAAGAAGAGCTCATTAAATTTAAATGAAATGATATTTAGAAAATCGTTCCACATCCATCTGATAAAGCCGTCATTGGCACTAGATAGATGTTTAGGAAAAAATTGAATGAAAATGGAATAATTACTAGAAATAAAGTTAGGCTAGTGGAAAAAGGGTATAATCACGCTGAAGGAATTGACTATAAGGAGACTTATGCTCATGTAGATTGTCTTGTATCTATTATACTCCTTTTGGCATTCACTTGTTGCATGGATTTTAAATTGTATCAAATGGATGTTAAATCGACTTTTCTTAATGTTGTAATGTTGAAAGTTCTTACAGTTACTTGAAGCATTTTTATTTAATATTAATCGTATATTTGATGAAATAAATTATGGGGGGTGACAATTGAGATTTTTCTACCCTTACAACACTAACCTCGTGATGCAGTTAATGTTAAACTATTGGTTCATTCAACAATAAAATTTCAGTGCTCTCGTCTTGAAAAAGGTCAAGTCGCAATAAAAGGGTTATTTTGTAGTTTAAATATATTTTATTGCCATTGAAAAAATGAAGGTGATGAAAATACAAGAAAGGGGAATGAATTGTGTCGGATTTAACAAAGTTTCTGATATACTCAAGCACAAAGTATTAGCAGTGGAAAAGGGGGGATATGGATAAAAAACATGTAATTGTGCCCATCACAAGCATGGAGGACTCACTATGCATCAATTTAGAGATATTTTTACAAAAATATTTGTTAGTTTACCTAAATATTAGATCGTCCACATAAATTCGAATTAGTTATTACAGTGCAAATAACAAGTGCAGTTTTATCGTTTTCACAAGGACTAGTTGTGTTTCAAATACTGTTCAATTGTTTATATTACTTTAAGTTTATTTTATCAAAAGATTGATTATTTGGTGAATACTTAAAAATTAAAATAACAGGAAATGAACTTTTGGTCTTTTTAATAGTGAGAAAATTTTGTTGGGGTTATACTTCATTGACTTGTTCTTATGTAGAATCTGATCTTGCCGGTTGATCAGAACCTGAAAAGTGGTCGGGAGATGATTTGCAGTCGGGCTGTGAGTTGAGGAAAAAGAGGGTTGTACCTGCAAGGCACTCCTACGATCAAGTAAGAGTGGGAATAAGGAGGTACAGGCAAAAATATCGGGTAGTGAGTCGTTAATATTGGATACCTGGCCCTCACAGGTGTGAGGATTTATATAATTCCACTGGAGCGTGGCCATTGGTTCCTGATTTCCCGCCTAGATATGTGGGTCTGGAAAATCAAGTAACTGACAGGACTTGGTCAAACCGGGAAGATGTGCCCGTAACTAGCCATTGATTCCTAGGAAGGGACTAATTACGGACATCTCTCTGGTCGGTTCCTGGTGGTATGCACGACGTTGGAGTCGGGAAGACAGAGAGGATGCTCGTCGATCATCCTGAGCCAGTGGTGAAGCTAAAGGGAAAATGGTTGTCATTGCCCGACAGGATATAGTGTGTGGGTGGTCCGGGTTATAGTCGTGTGGGACGTACCCGAGGAGATCTCTTGAACCGGGCCCAATCAAGCTGTCGGGCCAATCCAGAACAGTAGCCCCCAAGTTGTTGCTTCTGGGTACAGGAGTGATGACTTTGACATCTGCTCGAGGAACGGGGCGTGTCTTACGGGGAACGAGCGTTTCCCGTTATGCATTTCTTGCAGAGAGGCGAGGCGTTGGCCGTTAGAACTTTTGAATTTATAGAGGTAGCGTATTTTGGAAAGCATGCTGGAAAAGCGGCGCAATGATGACCTTGGGCTAGGGTGTCATGATGACGACCCTAGGGTCTCCCAGGAGCGTTTTTAATATGTGCGTACTATTCCAGCTATAAAAAAAAGAGGAACAGGGTGTTTAGTATTTTTCGCATTCTATTTCAACTGCTCATATTAGCTCGATAGTCGACCACTGACATTTGCTCAGTTTCTCTGCTCGCAGTTGTGATACGATGGCAGAACTGACTATTATACTGGTTTGCATTTTGTATTCGCAAATGTCGCAGTAATCAAGAGTCTCCACCGACTTTTATTTCATCCAACTAAGGAAAAGGAAAAAGAACAGAAAAAACATTTTTCGAGATATTTCTGAGTACGGGGGGTAGATTATAGAAAGGGAAGGTGTTAGCACCCCTTCTATCCGTGGTTTTCCACGGGCTCTTAGGTACTTGCTCATTTTTCAAATTGCTTGTGTGTGCTTGTTTTGAAAAGTTTTACTTCGTGATAACCCTTGTATCGGTCCTCAAGAGTGTGACGAAGTTGTTTTGAAAACTGTTTGAAAAGTGTTTGTAAAATTTGTTTGTTTGAGCAAGTACGTAGGAACTAATCTACCTACTCGAAAAAAGTTTGTTCATTTTCCTTTAGACATCTCTATCCTATTATTAAGGAATAGGTAGCCCCGTCGTTGGAGTTTTAAGGAACGTTCGAAGGGACAAGTACGATCACAAAAGCAATGTTAGAAAATTTTAGTAATCATCCTAAAGCCTTAAAGATCTTTTTCCAAGGCAACATCCGAATGGGACATTTTAGATCTTTTGGGACTAGAGGACAAACACTAATATTCCCTATACTTCATGACCGTTTACCGAAGGCAACCAGAGTGGAGTAAACCCTAGGAGTGAGCATGTGCAAGTGTATTTTTTCAGTTATATTTATCTTTGCACAATTAAGGTTTTCTACTGTTTTAATTTCAATTTGTCTTTCCATACAATCCTATACATACATCTAAGATGTTTATAGTTTGCGAAAATAAAAATGCGAGAAATTAAAGTCCTAGCTGTTACAAGGCTTTCACAGATACATAATTATTTTGAATGTAAATAAAGATACAAAAATTTAAAACCCTAATTACTATTACAAACTCAGAGCAGTTACAATAATAGAAAAAGGAAAATTAAAGGCGCGCGCGGCGAATTAAATGCGAGAAATAATTGGAAAACCTAAAAATCTAATTGAGAAAATATTTAGGTTATTTTTTTGAGAAAAATTAGGTTATGTACAACATTAAACCCTAATTCTAATTATTTTAAATTATAATAAAAAAGAATTAAATTTCCCTAATTTAATTAAACTAATTAATTAATAAAATATTTTTATAAAAAAATGATTTTTGATGTTTTTATGATTTTTTGATTAAATAAAAAAACATGATTTTTGGTGTTATTTTAAAAAAGAAAAAAAAAGAAAAAAATTAATAAATAAATAAAAATGAATTAAAATAAAAAAGAAAAGAATTGGGCCTGTTTGATGAGCAATCAGGGGGGTGCGCTGCCAAATTCTGGTTAGGCCCAAAGATGCTTGTTGCACCCCAAAATTTACCCTCTTGATTTAGGCTTATGTTTCATCATGAACATCATAGTGCATTGTATTCATACATTGTGATAGGATCAAAGTACTCTGGTTATCAAGTTTTCCTCAAGCTTTGAAGGTTGATTACATGGACAATTTGCTCAAGTAGATTCTTATTATCTAAACCTCTGGATCTTTTCAAGCTCAAATATTATGGCATAGCTCAAGACATTTTATACATCTCTTTGGATCATCAGAGGATTGGAGTTTGTGTTTGGTTACAAGGAGAATCACTCTATGGATTCACCAGTCAAATTAGGGTTTTGTTTGAGCAAGGCTATTGGCCAATGTACAAGTCTTGATTTAGGGAGCTACAACATCTCTTTGGTATTTGAAAAATCTTTGCACAAGGAATTGTTCATGATGCCCAAAGGATTTGAAGTTTTGAAGATGATTCATCAGTTTCCTGAGGTGTTGACCAAAACTAGGGTTTGAGTTTTTATCAGGTTTCCTTAAGAATTTTGAAGTGAAACTTGGTACATGGCCTCCATATGATTAAAAGATCATATGTTTGAAGTTTTGATCATCAATTTTGAAGGAAAGTGAATCAATTGATTCAAAGGGGCAAAATGGTCATTTTGGTTAAAATCAGTCAAAATCAAGGTTGACCAAGTGAATTTTTGGCCAAACATCAATTCAAGGATGTACTTTTCATATTTCAAGTCCATTTTGGTCATTGGATCAAAGAGATTGAGGTTTAGGTTGAAACTTGTTCTTGAAGAAACCCTAAAAGTTACTAATGTTGGAAAATAAGGACTTAAGTTCAAAAATTCATATTTTATTCACCCTTGATCAAGAAAATGCAAATGAAATATGCTTGGAAAGCTAAGAGAATTACATTTCACCTCCTTTTTGTCTCATGTCCAAATTGGCAAGGAATCAAGAGTTATGGTCTTTTGAAGTCACAAAATTATAGGTCTTTTTTCAAAATTAGTGAATTTTAAGCCAAATTTTGAGGACCTTAATGGATTAATTTGAAAAATCTCTAAACTAAGGGTTTGTATATCTTTCCAATACCTTTCCAAATTGTGCTCATTTGTGTCAAAATTCAAAAGCATGAGCAAGTTATGAGTCTTGGAATTTTGAAGCATTTTATTGAAATTTGGCAAATATGCAATATGGCCAATTCATGAAAACTCAAGTCTCATCCTTTCTCTTTGTTTCTAAACCAACCCATGAGCAATTTGCAACATGATGAGGCCCATCACACCCACCATTTCGTGCCATGCTTGGTTTTGTACTTGTTCAATTTGGAAAATAAAAAACTTGCCCAAAATTGCAAAAGCTCCAACACTTTCTGATGAGATGGAATTAAGGGCCAAGATCCTAAGCACGATCTTCTGAATTTATTTGGCTCACAAAATGCATAAGAGGCAAGAGAACACACGGGCAAATCACCTGATTGAGTACACACTTCATTTTTGGCCAAAATTCCCAATCCTGCCCTCCAACGGCTTTAAGGTCAGATTTCCACTTCTATGCTCCTCTACAAACTCTATATAAGAGGAAGCAAGCAAAGAGAGAGAAATAGAACGCGCCATTTGCAAGAAATTCAAATCTGATATTTACTTTCTTCTTCTTCAACTTGATTCGATTCTCTCAATTCCTTGGTGTTTTCTTCAAAATTCTTGTGGATTCACCTCCAGCAAAGGTAGTAGATCAAGCTAGCACCATTTATTTGCATATGGAGTGAAGGAGACAGTAGAACACTTTTTGCCTTGAGATAATGATTCCAAACTTCAATTTCTGAGATGCGCTTGTTTATTGAGATGTTTGAGCTGGGATTTATGTTCAATGATGTTAATGGAATGTTTCTGAAGCTTTATAGCATTTGATTTTGTGAATTATGCATGATTGAATACTCTGAAACTCGCGATTCAGAATGATTTTTCTCATATGACTTGATTGTGAACAATGTGGTTTATGATTCGATTTGATTCCAATTGCAATGTGAAGTATGAAATGCTGGCTTCAATTTGTGCTTGATTTCATGAAAAATGATGTAGAAATGAGTATGCATGATTGATCTGAACCTAAGCCCTAAGCCTAGATGTTGCACGCTCTGATACGGTGGGAGAACTGACTTGAGGTTTTGCGTTTGTGTTCGCAATTGTTCGGTTTAGCAAGAGTCGCCACCGACTTTTTATTTTATCCAAAGGAAAGGTCAAAAAGCACAGGAAAGACCTTTGAGATGTTTTTTTGGGTTCGGGGGGTAGATTATGAAAAGGGAAGGTCCAAGCACCCTTTTCATCCATGGTTTTCCATGGGCTCTTAGTTACTTGTTTTAGATCACTTGCTTTTGCTTTTCAATTATTTGAAATGGTGCTTTGTGTGTGTGGTTTTGAAAATGCTTTGAAAAAGAGGCCTTGTCTAGGCAACCTTTGTAATGATTCTTGTTTGAATATATACAAAGGTGTTTGTCTTTTTGAAAAGATATTTCAATATTTTGAAAGTTTGTTTTGAAATTGTGTTGTGATGTGTGTTTGAAAGTAGCAAGGATGTTTTGCAAGCTTTGATCAAGTAACTAAGAGTTGTCTACCCTAATTTACTCAAAGATCTTTCTTATGTTTTTAACCCTTTTGACAGTGTCATTTCACCATTGTATTTGGTGAACAACCTTGTGTTAGGATGTTAAACGGGACAGGCGCGGGTCATCGCATACAATCATTGAAAGCAACTTGTGAGACGCTCTAGCAATTTTGTAAGGGATGATATCATTTTATCGAAGGCAACATCGAGGGTTATAGAGGGACTACGATCTTTGTTTATCAAAGGGGCATTTGCTAGAGTGTCTCATATTCGAGGGACATGATTGCATTTTCCGAGGCAACAAGCGAGGTTACCCTAGAGGTGCAAGTGTGCATTGTGTTTGTCATTTTCATGCATTTGGATCTTGTATTAGGTCATCTAGCGATTGATTTTAGATTTTCGCATACAAACCCTAATCTCTAGTCATGGCATATTTTAAAAGCATAAAGTGCGAGAATTAAATTCTAAGCTATTACAAAAGTATCAGAGGATGGGGGTACAATTATTTACAAATGGGGATGAATCTCACAAGGATAATAAAGTCCAAATATCAAATGTTACAACCAAATCGAATTGTCGCAATTCAATATAAATTATAGCAAATTATAAAATAAGGAAAATCAATAAATTATGAGATGCATGCATAAATAGAAATCTATTCTAAAAAAGAAAGATTAAATATTATTATTATTTTTTGTATGTGTTTTTTATTAATCATGTAAATAAAAAGTTTAAAAGAAAAATTAAATGAACAAAGTTTCTATTGTTCTTGCATTTTTATTAATGTAACAATTATTAATTAATAAAGAAAATTAAAACTATATTAAGAAAATCAAAGTAATTAATCAAAACAAAATTTTAATATTATTTGATTTTATTATTAACAAAGAAAAAGAAAATAAATTATTTAAAATGAAATTTTAAAGTAAAAAAGGTATTAATTTAAACAAAAGAAAAGAAACATTTCTACTGTCAAATATCTTGCCCTTCTTCCTTGCATGTTCACTTAATTATTTAAGATTCTCAAATCAAAATAATTGAAACCGCGTTTCAACAATTCTAATCCAGATAACTTAAATTCCAAATAATCAAAAACTTTGCAGTCTCGTAACCTTGCATCAGTATTCAAATCACAATACACATTGTATAATAAACAAGCAAGCATTCCATTAACCGGCAAAACTTTCACTCCATTAACAAGAAGATGCCTTAATATTCCAAATAAAAGTCTCAACTCTTATCCCAGATAATCAGGCTTTTAGAACAATCAGTTAACCTTTCAGTAAACTTTGAAAAAGTGTGAAAACAATGTAACAGTAAATTGAATTTCTGTGGATTCAATTTCTTCTGAGAAATGCAAGAGAAAACCTGATTCTTGATTTACTGCCAAAGAAAAGTCTGTTTGATCGATTCCTGAGCCAATCTTAAAAATCAGAGGAAACCCTAGGGTTGTGATTTCTTGTGAAAAAGGGAGGGCAAATTTTGGGGTACAACAGCTGCCCCTGTTCAATCTTCTTGAACCTGAAGAGTTAGATTGACAATTTTTCCGTTCGCGACTCGAAGGTAAAAGATGATTGGACACTAGAGTGCCCATAAATTTGCACTCGTCAAAGCATAGTTGAGGGAATGGGCTTAAAGATGCCATTTGGAGATGTGGCCGAATCTTGTCGGAGATGGGCTTAAAGATGCCATCCAAGAATATTTATTGAACTGTATGTTGTAGGAGAAAGAATGAGTATCAGAAAGGTATCCAGGTCTGGAACGTCTCTGAGCTGGGGGCCTGAATAAGCAATAGATTAGCATCCGTGTTTGGAGCTTCCGTAAACTGTTTTCAGTGAGCTAGAGTTGACAAGCAATAGATTTGACATCCATGTTGGGAAGTATCCATAAACTGTTTTCAAAAGGTGAATCTGAACAAACGATAGATTAACCTCCATGTTGGGAAGCATCTGTAAACTGTTTTCATGATCCTTGAAGTTGAATAAGAAATAGATTAACATCCATGTTTGGTGCATCCGTAAACTGTTTTCAAAAGTTGAATCTGAACAGCGATAGATTGACATCCATGTTGGGAAGCATCCGTAAACTGTTTTCAAAAGGTGAATCTGAACAAGCGATAGATTGACATCCATGTTGGGAAGCATCCGTAAACTGTTTTCAGAGATCTTTGAAGTTGAATAAGCAATAGATTAGCATCCATGTTTGGTGCATCCATAATCTGTTTTCAAAAGTTGAATCGGAACAAGCGATAGATTGACATCCATGTTGGGAAGCATCCGTAAACTGTTTTCATGATTCTTGAATTCGAAGCTTGCTAATCTTATCCTGAAAAGGGTAAAATATTAGCTGAAACACAAAGTTATGTTTCATGAAATGTATGATGCAATATATGTGTTTTATCAATGTTTATGATATATGAATGCAATGTATGCACATGTAAGCTGATAAGCTGTCTTGTTGAGGAAGATAAATCCTGGACCACTGTTTGAAGAGTATGTATGTCTTCAAGCTCTTTGACAACCTCTGTGGGGAGAAGTTATACTGCTAGGTAAATCAGGAGTTTGGGTTGTATGCCAATCTACTAGGGACTTCTGTTTCGTTGTTTGAGGAGAACTCTGTTGGGGAAAACCCTATGGGGAAATGAGAATGAGAATCTTCATTCTGCTAGGGGGACTGGTGCTGAGGAATCAAGAATGAAAATCTTCGATCTGTAGGGGATTAGAAATTCTATGGGGAATAGCCATACTGCTGGAGAGTAAGCTCAGGACCCTAGGAAAATCTTATTCCTATTTGGAAGAAGTTCAGGAGCTTAGGTTGTATGCCACTTTGAGAATGAGAATCTTCATTATGTCTGGAATATCAGGAGCTTGGGTGTATGCCAATCTACTGGGGAAGCAAGAATGGGAAACTCCATTCTGTTGAGGATATCAGGGGCAAACTGAATGGTTTCTGCTGGGGATTGGTAGCTCAAAGTTTCCACTCCGCTGGGGGTCCTAGTGACGTGCCGATTTGATTGGCGACTTCACTGGGAAAAAGTTTAAAAATAAATTTCTGATGAACTATCTGGTTTAAAAGCAGCTCTCTGAGAGAAGGGAGGAAACTGGATGGTCTTCACTAGTGTTCACAGGTTGAAGGTTTGATTCTTCTTGGGGAAGAAAGTTTCATTCTTACTGAGGGTTTGTAGTTCAAAGTTTTTCTCCGCTGTGGATTGGGATTTTGAAAACTCAACTTTGATGGGGATCCTTGAAACTTAACTCCATTGGAGATATGCATTTCAAAGCTTTAGTTCCGCCTAGGATCTGGATGATGTATTGCAGGGAATTTCTCCTGGAATAGCCTACAGACACTTTCCTACACTTCCATCCTGTGATACGGTGGGAGAGAACTGACTGTCTTTTGTAATGCTGGTTCATGTTTTGCGTTTGTTTTTGCAAAATGTTGCGGTAAGCAAGAGTCGCCACCGTCTTTTATTTTATCCAACAAAGAAAGGAAAAAAGCACAGAAAAATTCCTTTTTCGAGATGTTTCTCGGGTCCGGGGGGTAGATTATAGAAAGGGAAGGTGTTAGCACCCTTTCTATCCGTGGTTATCCACGGGCTCTTAGGTACTTGCTCAAAGTGTTTTCAAAATTTTTCTTTTCTTTGTGTCTGTGGGTTTGAAGAGAGTTTTTGTTTGAAAGGTGTAAGTGCAAAAATTTTTTGTTTTGTTTTGGAAAGAGGAAGTACTTAAGAACCATCTACCTACTCGAAAAAGGAATCAATTTGTGCTAATGTCCTTTAGGCAATGCTATCCCACTATTGATGAGTAGGTAGCATCGTCGTTGAAGTTTTAAGGGTCAATTCGATTAAGGGACGTGTGGTCACTAAAGCAATATTAGGACGCCTTAGTGGTAACCCTAATGTCTTAGATCATTTTTCTGAGGCAACCGTTTCGAGGCAATTATGATCTTTGGACAAGAGAGCGACCTCTAAAACTTCCTATACTCAATGACTACATTCGAAGGCAACCAAGTGAGGTGTACCCTAAGAGTGCGCATGTGCGAGTGTGTTGTTTTCAGTTAATTTGTCTTTGTACATGTCAATGGTTATCTATGTTGATTTTAGGTTAAATATTCGATCTTGTCATGCATTCCCTATTATCAAACATCTAACAGTTTATGAGTTGCGGAAATTAAATTGCAGAAATTAAACTAACTATTACAAGGCGTCGGGTATTTACATCGCCAAAAGCAACCCTTGAAATTAAAATGCGGAAAATAAATAAAGCGATAAAATAATTAAAGTCCTATTAAACTATTACATTTCGGGAAACAGATACAATATTGAATAAAAATGGAACGCGTGTGGGAAATTAAATCGGGCGAGTTCTAGGGTTTTGACCCTTTTGTTTATTAAAGAAAGATTTTTTTGGTTATTTTGAATTAAAAAGAAATTAAACTAAGTTAGTCATTAAATTAATAAACTAATTAATTAATGAAAATGATATTTTTGGATTTTTGATATTTAAAGAAATAAAAATAATTTGATCAATGTTAATAAAACCTAATTATCTAAGTTGATTTTAATTATTGCAAAAGATATTAAAGTTATTCCTAATTAAACTAAATTAATTAAATTAATATTATTAACAAAAATAAAAATACTGAAAATTAATTTAATAAACAAAATATTTTTGGGTTTTTAATTTTATTAAGAAAAAAGTTTGATTGGTTAGTTAAATTATGAAAAATAATTAAACAAAATAAATAAATAAAAATAGAAAATAGAGAGAGTTAGAGGTTTGGGCCTGCTTTTGGGAGGTTTGGCTAGCAAGTTCAAGGCCCAATAGGCGCTGGCCTGGTTGACCCTGTGGGATTCCCTGTGCGCCTTTGACTTGGTTCTATGATGGACATTCCATCTGGACCACCAGATCTGGCCTGGGGCCATCTAGCAAGCCACTGAGTGAGGGAGTATGATATGTTGCACGCTTGGTATTGCACTGAATAACCTGAAGAAAAATATTAACAAATGCACGGGGGACCTGGGATTCGAACCCAGGTCCTGTTGGTATTTGGAGACACGCCTTTGCCACTGAACCAATGTGCTTCGTTTGTTATAGTATTAGACAACAATAATAATATGGGAAAAACAAATAATATGCCAGAAATAAAAAAGAAAACGCGCCAAGTTTGAATCCACCAATAAGAGGGGGGCACGCCTTCATCTTCTTCGTTCAAACCTGGATATTTACCTGCGTATTTAGATCCGCAGCTAAATTCATAGATCGTTCCTAAAATTGATTCTAGGCCATGAAAACTCAACCCAAGACCATGGTCATGCTCGTCTTCCTCTACTGATCATGCCTATGTCCATCAATGGCATCAATTTTGCCTGTAAATAAAAAACCCAAAATACAAGCTACGAAACCCTAGGTTCGGTCATAAGGCTACAGTCCATATAAATGCAATCAAATAATGCAGAAAGCTTGCAAATTGAACAAGGATTATGAATATGCCCATAATTTGCGCCAAATATGCAAGAAATAGGAGTTACGAATTTGACTACAGGGCGGTAAAACGCGAAGCTTATAGTGCATTTGGGAGGGCGCGAGGGCTTGCTTTTGATTGCAGGAGGTTCAGTGGACACCCATCAATGGATTGGTGTTGAGATTTTCCTTTGAGTTTGCCTCTAAGAACGATTTCAGTTTCACACTTTTTCACCTTTTTTCAAGTTTGGTTCTTGATGATTCTGCAACCTCCAACCCTTGAATTCGTATGCTTTGGCTTGTATAAGTAATGAGCAATGCATTAGGTCAACAAATGTGAGCTGAATCCTTGTACATCAATGCTTGGAGATTTGATTTGATCCTCCATTGAAAGCTTTCCAATTTTGCCAAAAATCCAATCTTTTTGTGAATGTAATGCTTGATACGAATTTGATTCACTTGATGATGATGATTCAATCCTGAAATAGCCAAAAAAGAGATCAAATAATCAATGTTTGGATTTTATTTGATTTAAATTGATTTAAAATGAAATAATTCATTAAAAAATCAAATTAAATAATAAAATTGATAAATGGTCACAAGGCTGAGGCTAGGACACGTGTGTAGTGTGACAAGATCAAATCAAGTGGAAAAGAATGGGCCTATTTGACAAAATTTGATGTTTTGGGGATAGTTGACTTTTGGTAATTTTGCAAAAATGCCCAACTTCAACAATGCATAACTTCTTCAATTTTGAACTTTTGTAAGTGTTCCTTGACTTTTTAGAAATCTTGATATGTACTCTAACCAACCCTTTTGGTTTCATATCATTTTGATATTCCATTCTCAAGTTATAAGCTTTTGAAAAAAAGGTGTTTTTGTTGACTTTCAAAAATGACCTATAATGTCCAATTTTGTAACTCTTTGTGAGTGCATTTCTTAATATTGGAGTGTGAAGATGGATTGTAGGAAATTGCACCCTATTCAAAATTAGCTTTGGATGGGTCATTTATAATAAAGTATGAGAAAGTTATGATTGGTCAAAGTTGAGTTGACTTTTCCTACAAAACCCTAATTTAGCAACTTTTGAGTCTTGATGAATTTTGAGCAATCCTTGATGAATCATGATCAACCCTTGATAAAATTATGAAATATCCTTCAAAATGAGAATGTTGACAAAAAATCTTGAAGTTTGACTGTATTTGGGTCACAATTGACTTTTGCCCTAACACAGTCGATTTTTGGACCCTTTGAGCAATTGACTGAGCAAACTTCCTCTGCAAGGCTTGAAATTTGACATGGATGAACTTTAGAACATATTAGGACATTTTGGAGCACTTGAGGTCATTTTGATGCAAGGACCTTGATGTAACATAAAACCCTAATTTGGAATTGACTGCCTTAGAAGATGACTTGACTGTCCAACTCTTGAGCAATCTTGAGCCATTTGGAGATTTTTCTTGAAATGTCTTGGGAAATATGAGAGGGCAAATTTTGGGGTACAATACATCCTATCATTAATTATTCTTTCTCGTTTTGTTTTATTTATAAGCAGTGATTATATTCAAATGCATATGCTCATTTAATAAATCATTGGACGTTTTCAAATAAAACACAAGTGTAAAAAAGAAAGAAAAGGCAAACAATTTTTTTTCCCATACTTTGAAGTAACTTTGTATTAACTTTGTGTAAGTATTTTGTACAAAGGAGACAGACATCCTAGTAAGAGAATGTTGTCATAAAGTTGAGAAAAAAATTTATACAAAGAAAGATGGCTATGTGTAACAATTCCATGGGGTTCCCATTCTGCTATAGCCTTCACAACTTGAGTATCTTGTCCATTTGTTGCTTCGTCCGCAGATGATTGGATTGGTCAGAAGCTTGGAGCTTGTCCGTGAAGAGATTGTCCTTAAAGTGATCCGACGAGACATAGTCATACGCTTTAATTCCCTAACTTTTGCCTGGATCGCCCTTTCAGGTTTTCGATCCACCGGGAAACCCTTTTTTGCCCAAGTCGCCCTTTCGGGTTTTCAACTTGCCGGGTGTACAGATTTTTTTTGTTTATCCCTAATTTTTGCCCGAACCGCCCTTTCGGGTTTTCGATTCGCCGGGATGCCCATTTTTTCCCAAGTCGCCCTTTCGGGTTTTCAACTTGCCGGGTCGTTTATGCGTAGTATCTTTTGACTATGTCTGCGTTCGCAGGGTGTGGCAGATCATCTCCATCCATGGTGGTCAGGATCATTGCCCCGCCAGAAAAGATGTTTTTGATCATAAATGGTCCTTCGTAAGTAGGAGTCCACTTGCCCCTGGGATCACTTTGCGGCAATATAATCCGCTTGATTACAAGATCCCCGACTTGATATACTTGTCTCTTGACTTTCTTGTTGAAAGCCTTGATCATCCGTTTTTGATACGTCTGGGCATGACAAACAGCAGTAAGTCGTTTCTCGTCAATCAAGTTAAGTTGATCAAGCCGGGTCTGAATCCAATCGTCTTCACTCAAACCAGCGTCCTTCATGATTCTTAGGGAAGGAATCTGAACTTCTATAGGTAAAAAAACTTCCATGTCGTATACCAAAGAAAAGGGTGTTGCCCCAGTTGATGTTCGCACCATGGTACGGTACCCGTGTAGAGCAAACAGTAACATCTCATGCCAGTCCTTGTAGGTGACTGTCATCTTTTAAATGATCTTCTTGATATTTTTGTTCGCAGCTTCAATAACACCGTTCATCTCTGGCCTATAGGGAGATGAATTGTGATGTTGAATCTTGAACTGTTCACACAGGGCGGTGATCATAGTGTTGTTCAGGTTTGTACCGTTGTCTGTAATGATTCGGTCAGGAATACCGTATCGACAAATGAGGTTCTGCTTGATGAAGCGGGCAACCATGTTCTTTGTAACGGAGGCGAAGGAAGCTGCTTCGACCCATTTGGTAAAGTAATCAATAGCCACCAGGATGAAACGATGTCCATTGGATGTCGTAGGTTTGATCTCCCCAATCATGTCGATTCCCCACATTGAGAATGGCCAAGGAGCTGTTAGAACATTGAGAGGAACTGGAGGAATATGTACCTTATCAGCATAAACTTGGCATTTGTGACAAGTACGAGCGTATTGATGACAGTCAGCTTCCATGATAGACCAGTAGTAGCCTGCCCTTAGAATCTTCTTAGCCATCGTATGTCCGCCCAAATGGGTGCCGAATGTGCCGCTATGCAGTTCAATCATGATCTGCTCAGCTTCAACCTTGTCTACACAATGAAGCAGAACATAATCATGGTTGCGTTTGTATAGGATGCCATTGCTCAGAAAGAACTTGGTAGCAAATCTCCTTAATAACTTTCTGTCATTGACCGAAGCTCCTTCAGGGTATTCTAGAGTCTCGAGATACCTTTTGATTTCGTGAAACCAGGGTTGTTCCACTACTTCTTCGGTATTAATCTCATGACAATGTGCAGGTTCATCCATTCGCTCAATGGTGATTTAGGGAGCCTCATTATCCTAGTTAAGTTTAAACATGGAAGACATTGTGGCTAGAGCATCCGCTAGTTGATTTTCTTCTCGCAGGAAGTGCTCGAAGGTAATCTGCTCGAAATGAGGTAACAATGTCAGGACATGTTCTTTGTATGGGATGAGGTTAGGATGTTTAGTGTCCCATTCTCCTTTGATTTGACTGATAACCAAAGCTGAGTCTCTAAATACAACCAAAGATTTGATTCCCAAGTCAATCGCAGCCTTAAGACCCAAGATATAAGCTTCATACTCGGCCATGTTGTTGGTGCAACTGAAGCAGAGTCTTGCAGTGAAAGGTGTATGGCAACCTTCTGGAGAGATAAGTACTGCGTCGATACCGTTGCCAAGTGAATTTGAAGCACCATCAAAGTATAGGGTCCATCGGGATCCTTGTTCAGGTCCGTCATACGGTCTGTTACCTTCAATGTTGTCCAATGTCATAATGTCCTCGTCGGGAAAGTCGAATTTCATGGATTGGTAATCTTCGACAGCTTGATGAGCTAGATGGTCAGCTAGTACACTCCCCTTTATAGCTTTTTGGGTTGTGTACTGGATATCATACTCAGTCAGGATCATTTGCCATCTAGCGATTCTTTTAGATAAAGCAGGCTTTTCGAAGATATACTTGATCGAATCCATTTTAGAAATCAGCAAAGTGGTATGTGTCAACATATACTGCCTTAGTCGGCGAGCAGCCCATACCAAAGCGCATCAAGTTTTCTCGAGCAGTGAGTAGCGAGTCTCATAGGCGGTAAACTTTTTGTTAAGGTAATAAATGGCATGCTCTTTTCGACCAGACTCGTCATGTTGGCCCAGTACGCACCCCATTGAATTATCCAAAACAATCAGGTACATGATTAACGGCCTTCCTTCCACGGGTGGAATCAAGATAGGAGGTTCTAGCAAATACTCCTTGATTTTATCAAAAGCAGCTTGACAATCATCATTCCATTCAACCACCTGATCTTTCTTCAACAGCTTGAAGATTGGTTCACAGGTAGATGTTAGGTGAGAAATGAACCTTGCAATGTAGTTTAGGCGTCCTAAGAAACCTCTGACCTCCTTTTTAGTGCGGGGGGCAGGCATTTCTCGTATAGCTTCGACTTTAGCAGGATCAACTTCAATGACTTTGTTGCTGACGATGAATCCCAAGAGTTTACCAGACCTGACTCTGAAAGTGCACTTGCTAGGATTCAATCTGAGCTTATACTCCTTCAATCTGACAAACAACTTTTGCAGATGGTCGAGGTGTTCTTCTTCTGTTTGTGAACGGGCTATCATGTCGTCTACGTAGACTTCGATCTCATGATGTATCATGTCATGAAATAAAGCTACCATGGCGCGCTGATAGGTTGCCCCGGCATTCTTCAGTCCTAATGGCATCACTTTATAGCAGAAGGTACCCCACTGCGTAACAAAAGTAGTCTTCTCCATGTCTTCGGGGGCCATTTTGATCTGGTTGTACCCTGAAAATCCATCCATGAAAGAAAATACCTTATGTTGAGATGTGTTGTCAACCAAAATGTCAATGTGCGGCAGTGGAAAGTCATCTTTAGGGCTAGCCCTGTTTAAGTCTCGGTAATCCATGCACATTCTTACTTTGCCATCTTTCTTTGGCACAGGCACAATGTTAGCGACCCATTGTGGATAAGAAGTAACAGCAAGAAACCCGGTGTTGAATTGCTTCATCACTTCGGCTTTGATCTTTTCAGACATATCGGGCCTCATTCGGCAGACTTTTTGTTTTATTGGTGGACAATCTTCTCTTGTAGGGAGACGGTGAACTATAATATCTGTGTCGAGTCCCGACATATCTTCATAGGACCAGGCAAAGATCTCAACATATTCATTCAACAGCTGAACTAAGCGCTCCTTGACACTTGGCTCTAGGTTGGCACCCATTTTAACCTCTCTCCTTTCTTCGGCAGTACCCAAGTTGATAGTCTCTAACAGCTCTTCATGGGCAGAATAGCCCTCTCTTCCTGTTGTAGAAGTCTAGCCAACTCTCCAGGCACTTCACAGTCTTCATCACCTTCGTATTCGGCATGATTGACCAGATCTTCAGAGTCACTGAAGGCCATATCAGAATTGTTACCCATGGAATCCGGAGTGGATCGGTACCTGCATTTTGTGAGTGTGTGTGTGTGTAAAGGATAGCCACCTTTAAACAAAATAAAATGTAAAAAGAAAGAAAATGAACACAAAAGTTTATAGATGAAAACGTCCATGATTCATTAAAAATGGCATATGATAATGAAGAAATCAAGCCCTTACAAATGGACCTATATGCCCCGGGTAAGGCACAAGGCAAAAAGAGTGTACGAATTGTTTAATTATTACAGACCAAACAGGAAATGCTCAAAGATAAATTACTGATTGATGAAAGTAATGGGAACGAAGTCTTTCGCCTCCCAATTGTTTAATCCTCCTTCAACGGTTGGAAAGATCCAGTCTTCAAAATTACCCTCGTCTTCAGCATCTTCCAACGCATGAACTCCATGGGGAGTGATCTTTAAAGGTGGTCCTCCAGCCCAGGAGCGACACACAACCTTCTGGCTAGCAGCAGTGAAACTCAATCCGAACTTGTCCGTCTTGTGAGGAAAATCTGGCAGTTGCCCCCACACTGTACTTCTTCCTTCTTTGATTACAGCCTCCGCATCTTTAAGGAATGCCATCCGAGATACAGACTTGGAAATGATAGGCACATCAGTTATTGTTTTCGCTACCGCGACCTCAGGAGAAACCTCTTCAAAGCGTTGGAAAGGTGTTTCTATGAATTCACCATCTAACTCCACGTAGCGGAACGAGTTAAGGTGGCTTATCATATACTCCTCCTCACCATGAACTGTTATAATCTTACCCTGAACCGGGTACTTGAGCATCTGATGTAGAGAAGAAGTGACTTCCCCAGCATTGTGGATCCATGGCCTTCCCAACAAGCATGAATATGAAGGACGGATGTCCATCACATAAAATGTAGAGTTGGAAATTTCTGTTCCCACCTTGATTGGGATGTCCACTTCTCCGTGAACCATCCGCTTAAAACCGTCGAAGGCTCTAACAATGATGTTACTGGGTTTTAGGGTCAAACCTTCACAGTCTAATCTGTCCAACGCCTTTTTTGGTAGAACATTTAAAGATGAACCGGTATCAACCAGAACATGGGCAAGTGTGGTCCCTCTGCATTCTACTGAGACATGCAACACATCATTATGCTTTCTTCCCCTAGACGTCAAATCAACATCAGAAAAGCCAAGACCATTATCGGCTGTAAGGCTAGCTACGCACTCTTGAAATTGGTCCGCAGAAGTTTCTTGAGGCACGTGTGCCGTCTTTAAAAATTTGATCAAGGCTTTGGCATGAGCCTCAGAGCAGAGTAAGAGAGCCAACATAGAGATTTTGGAAGGGGTTTGCCCCAGCTGCTCTACGACATCGTAGTCGCTCTTCTTGATTATCTTTAATATTTCTTCCATCTCTTTTTGGGTGGTCTCGGGGATAACCAATGTCTGAGCCTTCATCCTGACAGGCGCTTCTTGGATCCCCTTACCTTTATCAGTGGTAATAGCAGAGGGTACAACCTCAGGAGTAACAATTTCTTCAATTATTGGACCTCGCGTAGATATCTTTACTAGCACACGAGCACTTGAGGGTCCAAAGACTTCCCTTGGAGGAGCAATCTCCAGAGAGAAGATTATTCCACTACGAGTTATCTTGCTCGTTCCCGCAATATTCCCTACATCAGGGGTTTCTTCCTCGGAGTTCTCTTCGGCTGATTCGATCTGCTTGATACCATGGTAGAAGATCTCTCCTCCATAATTCCATGGTATCGTCTTGTTATATTTATACGGGATATGCCCCGGCATGGTAATTTTCAACGGTACAAACTTAGGATCAGGCGTAATCTTAATAGGCCTTTTGCAGGTCTTGGAAAGATTGTCGGAGATGGTGATTATAGCGATGTCATTGATTGGAGTAAAAGTAATAGGAGTAACATGAGTGATAGTAGCAACAAGAGTTTTCTGAAAGATAATCTCTTGGGTATCCATCACGCGTTGGATGCCTGATTTCAACAGTGGGCAATCAGTTTGCAAGGTTGAACATAAGTAACAGTCTTTTCACGTCCCGGGAAAATCCCAGCTTTCAACAGATTCATTTTAATTATTGGCAACGGAGTCCTTAATTCATCAACAGCAGCAACATACAAATCCTCTTCAATAGCATGGACATTGTGACCGTGATTGCGCATTGGGGCAGAAATCACATTCGGCTTTTTGGGCGCATCAAATTCTACCCCCTTGGCATCTATCAAGTCTTGGATCTTGTTTTTAAGGGCCCAACAGTTGTTGGTGTCATGCCCTATGCTATCTGAATGATAAGCACATTTTGCATTGGGATGATAATGTGGAGAAGTGGTATTTGTATTCTTCGGTGCCTCTCTTAAATTAGCAAGGTTTAATTTCAGGAGATGTGGAAGGATCTGAGCGGGTGTCATATTTATCGGGGTATATTACCGTTGTGGCCTTTCTACCCTTTGCTGATAGGTTCTGGGCTGATCATTCCTCAGTTGACTGTTTCTAGGCTGATCTGATGCGGACTTCTGAATTAATACGGCCCCATTGTTGGCCGGCGTTCCTCTCTTTCCCGATTTCTCTGGGTGTAAACAGCATAACTTTCCTTCTTGGTTGGGAAGGTCTTCTTTATAACGGCTGAAGCAAATGTATCCTTCTGAATCTTACCACTCTTAATACCAGCTTCGACCCTTTCCCCTATCAGAATTAATTCAGTGAACCCTGCAGATGAGCTCCCTATTAGGTGATTGAAGAATGGACCAGACAGGGTCCCCAAAAACATATCAACAAGTTCCCTTTCCGACAATGGTGGCTGCACCCTTCCAGCCAAATCCCGCCACTTCTGAGCATACTCTTTAAATCCTTCATTAGAGGCCATGCTCATACTCTGTAATTGAGTACGAGTAGGTGCTAAGTCTGTGTTGTATTGGTATTGTCGGTAGAAAGTAGTAGCTAAATCCTCCCAGTTATGTACATCATCCCTCTCAAGCTGGTAGAACCAGTCCAATTGTGTACCCGACAAACTATCTTGAAAAAAGTGGACCCACAGATCCTTATCAGAAGAGTGAGGTTGGATCTTTCTGACATAAGAATGCAGATGCATCTTTGGACAAGACAAACCGTCGTATTTATCGAATGTAGGCACTTTGAATTTGGGGGGAATGACGATCCTAGCAACCGATCCCAGCTCTTTGAAATCCAGTCCGGGAACCCTTTGCACTTCCATAGCTACCAACCGTTCTTCCAGATTTTTATACCTATCGTTCGCAGGAGGGTACTGCTGCTCGGAGTAATCTTCATCCTCTTCAACTTCTTCCTCTTCAGCCTCAGACTCGGAAGGTACTGCAACTCCTTTTTCTTTTCCGGTCCCTTCATCAGACGTCGAGGGGAACTCCAGGACTCTCTTAGCTTCGTTCTCAAATCTTCTTCCCAGAGTAGCTACTTCAATTCTTTTCTTTTTCTTTTTTCCTTTTTCCTTTTCTTTCTTCTCTAACAGTGCTTTAAGGTCCTCTTAACCCTTTGCCAAGGTCATGAGGAGTTATTGGAATTGCGAATTCTGTGCTTGCAGATCTTTGATCGTATGCTCTATATCCATCTTGCTGAAATAAACAGCAGAAAGATAAGGAAACCTGGTGTGAAGACCTATTTATGCATATGATGAATGATATGTTTATTCATGTAATGCATCCAAGGATTCAGAAATTCAAAGTTGTTGCAGACAAAAAGAACACACGTCATATTAATAAGAAGAAATTTGTCAGTACATAAATGCCCCATGGGCAAAATATTACAAAGCTTCTTAAGGTAAAAAGACGCTGCACATCCTTTTTGGCGCGATGTAAGTGTTAAGAGTCTCCTCTTCGTGAAGTCGGCGGGAAAGATCCAAAACCTTCTTCTCACTGGCATAAAAGTTGGCTTCAAAAGTGTTCCACTCTTCCTTGAGCTGTATCCAACTCTTTTGCAATTCTTCCAATGATGTTGGCATGTCTGGATGTAGGAGGATGTATGGAACCTCTCCTTCCATAACAGGCTCTTTAATCACGGGGAGAATGTGAGGGTAAGGCATCATAAGACTCTGGGCGTGTGTTCGTACCCACTTGAGGTAAGGCTCAAGAGGGATGGAATTCTTGTGCCCCAGTGTCTTACTATCCACTTTGTTGGGCATCCTCCATGCTCGGATAAACCTTTGTCGAAGTCCTTGAGCATCATTGTCGAAGTCAAAAACCAAGTCAGGAATCAACATATCATGAGGGCCATCTCTTCGGGCATACCCAAATTTCCTCAGAGATAAACAGGGGTTATAGGTAATGCCTCCCCTAATGCCAAGTAGTGGGACATTAGGGAATTCCCCACAATGATCAATGATGATGACATTTTCTCTGGACCGAGAGCACCAATGAACATCAGAGTGTGTAAGAGTCATCAACCGTTGTGACCACCTTAAGCCTTGTTCATTCTTCAAGACTGACTGTGGAAGGTGCGAAATAAACCACCTTGCTAGAAGAGGAGTACAACACATGAAAACACCTCTTTTCCTCATTGTTTGTGTGTAAAATGAGTGTAGGATATCCCCGAGCAATGTAGGCACAGGATTCCGAGATATGAAAATCTTGACAGCATTCACATCTATAAGTTGATCAGGGTTTGGGAACAAGACCAACCCATAGATGAGAAGTTCTACAATCTCCTCAAAAACTTGTAGATCTAGAGAATTCCAGCAGTCTTGTGCCTTTTCAAATAGAAACTTTGCCAAGAAACCCTTGACACCACTTCTGGTTTCCCAATGACCTTTGATATCAGATGGTTGCAAGTGTAATGCTTGAGCAACATCTTCAGGCTTTGGTTCTTTTTCCGTACCGTTATAGGGTAGTTGATGAAGAATAGGAATCCTCAGGAGTTGAGAAAATTCCTCCAATGTAGGTACTAGTTGGTAATCAGGGAATGTGAAATAGTGGTGAAGGGGGTCAAAGAACTGGAAGAGAACTTTCACCATGTCTTCTTCAATGCTGGAGTTGACCAAGTTGAGGAGTCTACCATGTCTTTCACTGAAGAGAGAATTCTCTGGAATCTTGGAAGTAAGCTCCTTGAGTTGAGGAGGGATTCTCACAAGGTTGACTTGAATTGTTTTCCTGCAAAGAGATTCCATGACCTACAAAACAGGAACAAAGATGAAGATCCAAACCCTTGAAATGGTTAGTGGATGCAAATGATGCTTCATGATGTTCATGATGTATGCACAAGCATATGTACAAGAAAATCACACAAGATCCTAGTTTCAGGCTTGCATGGGGTTTCATAGGTAAGTACCCTCTTGAAGTTAGTTGGCCCAACCTGTCCTATAAATAGTAACCGAATTCTAAGGAGCTCAATATCACTGGATTATTTTCTGTGTTCATTGTTTCAGTTTAGCTACTTAACTGGCGACCGAAATATTCCAAGAAAACAACCCTCAATGAGTGTAGTATCGAGTATCTAACAACTTCGGACTGCACCAAAGCCGGTCATCTCACTACCCCTAAAAAAGGCCAAGATGGTCAAGTAAGGTTCTAAGAGTTCATCAGTGCTTCATGACATTATTCAGCGGCCCCGTATTCTCTTTGATTGACTCAAAGGCTATCGGTACCCACAAATATGTCGCACTAATATATCTATTGCTTCAACCATGTCGGTATACCCCGCACAGTTTCCACAACGTATTGCTATTTACCTATGAATGTTTCCCAAATCCGGGTGGAGGATTTCAAACCCAAACAATAGAACCAAATGTAAAGCAATCAAGGCAATCAAGATAAGCATGCAAATGTGATCTAAAACCCTAAGGTAACCCCACTTTTATAATTATCCCCAGCAGAGTCTCCAGTTCTGTGATACAGTAGGAGAACTGACTTGAGGTTTTGCGTTTGTGTTTTCAATTGTTCGGTTTAGCAAGAGTCGTCACCGACTTTTTATTTTATCCAAAGGAAAGGTCAAAAAGAACAAGAAAGACCTTTGATATGTTTTCTTGGGTTCGGGGGGTAGATTATGAAAAGGGAAGGTGCAATCACCCTTTTCATCCATGGTTTTCCATGGGCTCTTAGTTACTTGTTTTAGATCACTTACTTTTGCTTTTCAATTGTTTGAAATGGTGCTTTGTGTGTGTAGTTTTGAAAATGCTTTTGAAAAAGAGGCCTTGTCTAGGCAACCTTTGTAATGATTCTTGTTTGAATATATACAAAGGTGTTTGTCTTTTTGAAAAGATATTTCAATGTTTTGAAAGTTTGTTTTGAAATTGTGTTGTGATGTGTGTTTGAAAGTAGCAAGGATATTTTGCAAGCTTTGATCAAGTAACTAAGAGTTGTCTACCCTAATTTACTCAAAGATCTTTCTTATGTTTTTAACCCTTTTGACAGTGTCATTTCACCATTACATTTGGTGAACAACCTTGTGTTAGGATGTTAAATGGGACAGGCGCGGGTCATCGCATACAATCATTGAAAGCAACTTGTGAGATGCTCTAGCAATTTTGTAAGGGACGAGATCATTTTATCGAAGGCAACATCGAGGGTTATAGAGGGACTACAATCTTTTTTTATCAAAGGGGCATTTGCTAGAGTGTCTCATATTCGAGGGACATGATTGCATTTTCCGAGGCAACAAGCGAGGTTACCCTAGAGGTGCAAGTGTGCATTGTGTTTGTCATTTTCATGCATTTGGATCTTGTATTAGGTCATCTAGCGATTGATTTTAGATTTTCGCATACAAACCCTAATCTCTAGTCATGGAATATTTTAAAAGCATAAAGTGCGAGAATTAAATTCTAAGCTATTACAAAAGTATCCGGGGATGGGGGTACAATTATTTACAAATGGGGATGAATCTCACAAGGATAATAAAGTCCAAATATCAAATGTTACAACCAAATCGAATTGTCACAATTAAATATAAATTATAGCAAATTATAAAATAAGGAAAATCAATAAATTATGAGATGCATGTATAAATAAAAATCTATTCTAAAAAAGAAAGATTAAATATTATTATTATTTTTTGTATGTGTTTTTTATTAATCATGTAAATAAAAAGTTTAAAAGAAAAATTAAATGAACAAAGTTTCTATTGTTTATGCATTTTTATTAATGTAACAATTATTAATTAATAAAGAAAATTAAAACTATATTAAGAAAATCAAAGTAATTAATCAAAACAAAATTTTAATATTATTTGGTTTTATTATTAACAAAGAAAAAGAAAACAAATTATTTAAAATGAAATTTTAAAGTAAAAAAGGTATTAATTTAAACAAAAGAAATGAAATAAAAAAAATGGGCTTATGGCATTGTTTGGGGTTAGGCCCAAAAGATAAAGAAAAGAAAAAGACATAAAGGGGGTTAAAATAGACAAGGGAGAGGGGCGCGCGCTAGCAATCAGATGGGCTCAAGGAATTTGTGTTGTGACAGGCCCAATATCTAGTTTGTTTCAATTTGTTAGGGTTTATTCAATTTTAGGGTTTGTGCGTTTGGTACACAGCGGCGCCCCTTTTGCTCTCTTCTTTGTCTTCATCCTTCTCAGGCCATGACGCTCTGATACTCCTCCTAAACCCTAGCTACCAGAATGCCGCCCCCCCCCCCCCCCCCAATCTCTCACCTTCTCACAGTGGTCCACGGCTTTGGTTCTAAATGGTACGGTTGGTCATCTTTTTCGCGTTTTACAGTTCTGTTTGCTTGCTTGATTTCAAGGTTTCGTTGTTTGATTCGCCTTATCTTTTTCAGATTTGTTTTTTAATCTATGATGTTTTATGCTTGAGGTACAACAAGGAGGTTTCGAGAAAGACGTACCTTGGGGATTTTCTGTAAAAATGGAAGGAGGAAAGTGAGACGGGGAGATGGAGGCGCTCCTTGGTGGCCGGGTGGAGGAGAAAGTGATGACGGTTGCGCGCTTTTCTGGTACCTTTGTCTTTCTCTTGATTTGTTGGTTAATGATGATGATCTGAAACTTGTTGTTTTTATTACTTCTAAACCTCTTTTCTTCTTTCTTGGCTGTTGATGTTGATGATGATGTGAGAATCTGAAACTTGTTGTTTTGTCACTTCTGAACCTCTCTTCTTCTTTCTTGGCTATTGATGTTGATGATGATGTGAAAATCTGAAACTGTTGTTCTTGATTGCTGTTGATGATGAATATGATTCTGAAACTGTGTTGGTTTTTTGTTGTTGATGATGGATATGATTCTGAAACTGTGTTGGTTTTTTGTTGTTGATGATGACAAATGTCTGAAGCTTGTAGTTGATATTCTTCTGATTTTATCTTCCTCTTTCTTGGGATGTTGATGATGAATATGTTCTGAAACTTGTTTTTTTGAAACTGATTTTGATGGATTTTGTTGAACTGAGTTGGTAGGCTGATGTTTCAAAGGGTTTTTTGTGATTTGTTTTGCTGTAGCTTGGTGTGATTTTGTTACAGTTTTGGCTTTGTTGAGGGTTTGAAACTGTTATGGTGTTTTGTTGGGGAGTTTGTAGTTTTGTTAACAGGCTTGGTTTGTTTTGGTGAGCTTGTTATTGGGCTATGCAGGTTTGTTGATTTTCTGCAGTTTTGGCCAGCTTGTGGTTTTGAAACTGTTTGGGAATTGGCTTGTTTGCAGTTTGGTATAGGTTTAACAACAGGTTGCTAGGCTTGATGATTTTGTTTTGCAGTTTGGAACTGCAGGTTTGTGGTGTTGTAGTTTTGGCTGGTTGTTTTGCAGCTAGCTTGGTTGAGCTTGTTTTGCAGTTTGGAACTGCAGGTTTGTCGTGTTTGATTTGCAGTTTTGGAAACTTGGACAGGTTTTGGCTATGCAGGTTTGCTGGCTTGGTTCCAATTGGTTTTTGTTGTTTGTTTAGGCTTATGCAGGTTGGGAAGTTTTTGCAAGCTTTTGAGAGCTTTTGTGGTTTTTTCACAAAGTGTTTTTTTTATTCCCCTGAACTGTTATGCAGTTTGTTTTGTTTTATGTCCCTTTGCTATTTGACTTGTGACAGCCTGCTCTTTTAGCCAAATTGTCAAACCTCACCCAAGGCGATATCTTTTTCTCTTTCTCTCTCCATGAAAACAAGTATTTTTGCTTTGTTTATTATTATTTCTGAAAAATTTCCTCTGGAAAATGATGACAGCTTTTGACAAGCTTTGACTTGTCAAGTGGGTTACCTCCTGCTGTTTTACTTTTGCCTGCTGTATTTTTTCTGCTTTCATGCTGCTTGCCATATTTGCACAATTTGCATTTCATTTGTTTTATAACTCAGTTTGGGCAATTTGTTTTGTAGCTCCATTTGGGACTTTGCTTGCTGTTTGTTACATCAGGTTCCTTGCTTGTGCTGCATTGTATATTTGTTTGACCTATGCTTTGGCAGTTTTGGCGCCTGTTTGCCCTTTTGAATTTTGTAACTCAGTTTGGTTTGCTGCCATGTTTAGTTTGCTTAGTTCGACAGTTTGGTTTGCAATGCAGTACAATGGGCGCCTATCATGTTTGAATTTTGGTGCCTTGGTTTGCCTTGTATGCTAGCTTTGTAACTCAGTATGCTTGCATTTTTTCAATTTGTATTTTTAATTTTCTCTTTGTGAACCAAGAAGAGCAATCTTCTTGTGATTTGCAGAGAGAAAAATAAAGGAAGCAGTAGAAGCCAGACACCTTGAGCATGGGAGCACCGGAGTTTAGAAGACTTAGGCTTAGATTAGATAGACTTTTTATTTATTTATTGTAAACATTTATTTCTTTTTAAAATACTATAAGTTGTAAAAACTTACAATATTAAAAAATGATAAATTATTTTTTTTGTAACAATATTTGAAAATGAATAAAAAGAGTCTTTATCCAAAAGAAACATTTCTACTGTCAAATATCTTGCCCTTCTTCCTTGCATGTTCACTTAATTATTTAAGATTCTCAAATCAAAATAATTGAAACTGCGTTTCAACAATTCTAATCCAGATAACTTAAATTTCAAATAATCAAAAACTTTGCAGTCTCGTAACCTTGCATCAGTATTCCAATTACAATACGCATTGTATAATAAACAAGCAAGCATTCCATTAACCGACAAACCTTTCACTCCATTAACAAGCAGATGCCTTAATATTCCAAATAAAAGTCTCAGCTCTTATCCCAGATAATCAGGCTTTGAGAATAATCAGTTAACCTTTCAGCAAACTTTGAAAAAGTGTGAAAACAATGTAACAGTAAACTGAATTTCTGTGGATTCAATTTCTTCTGAGAAATGCGAGAGAAAACCTGATTCTTGATTTACTGCCAAAGAAAAGTCTGCTTGATCGATTCCTGAGCCAATCTAAAAAATCAGAGGAAACCCTAGGGTTGTGATTTCTTGTGAAAAAGGGAGGGCAAATTTTGGGGTACAACACGCGCGTTTTTGAATTGTCCAAAGGTTGAAGATGATGTGGTGGCGCTTTCTCATTGGTCCGTTTAAATTTTTGGCTTATTTGAATTATTTGTTTTATTTGACATTTTGTTTGATTTTATTTTCGGATCAAAACACTTTCAAAAATCACAAAAAAATTACCATAGGTCAATAATATTTTCTAGTATTTGTCATATTTTTTTTTTGAATTTAAAAAAAAAATCTAATTGGTTCAAAATTTTATAGGTTTAAATAATTGTTTATTTGAAGATAATTTTTATTTTAATATTTCTTTGATCCAAAAAATTCCACAAAAATTGTTCTAGAGTCACAAAATAATGTAAAAATTGATTCTGACTTTGGCTTATCATTTTCTTTATTTTTGATTTAAAATTTAATTTCAAAGGTTATTTGTAATATTTGTTTGTTTGATTTTTAATTCAATATTTCCCTTAATCAAAAAAATCCAAAAAAAATCATGTAAGCTTGTTTCTAGTCATGGAGTCAGAATATAATTTCATTTTTGACCTTTTGTTGATTTTTGGCTAAGATTTGTATTTTTCCATTTAAATAATAGTTTAATTGATAATTGTTTATTTTTTTATTTATTTTAATATTTCCTATAATCCAAAAAATTCACAAAAATTCAGGGATGTGTGTTTTTAGCTCTAATATTCGAACATAATTTTGGTTGGCCATTTTTCTGACTTTTTGATTTAAATGTTATTTTGAGATGTGAATAATTGTTAATGGACTAATTGTTTGAATTTAATTTCATTTTTGGCTCTTCCTTAATTCAAAAAAAAATATGAAAAATATATTTTCTGACATTTAGGGTTTCTTGATGATTTGTATGATCTTGGTTTAGTTTGTTTGAATTTTGATCTTACTTAATCAATATTTGAGACTCAAAGTAAAAGAATTAGGGTTTTGTTGCTTATGATGCAAGTTTCATTTCTAAAAACCCCCATGCCTTGGATTTTCTATGGGATTCAAGTCTTGATTAGGGTTCATGAATGTATTGAGGATCTTAAAACCATTTATCTTGATTTTTTAAACTTGGTTTGACATTTTCCCACAAATTATTTTGGAAACTTGTCTAGTTTGGTAGTTTTGCCAACTAGTCTTGAACTTTGGATTTCATTTGGTCTCCTCCTCAATCATTCATGAACCTAGGGCTTGCATTCTGACTTCTTTACATTTCAAAGATGCTAATATTTTTTTCGTTTGAATTATGGACCCTTATTTCCATTTTTGATGTAATTTTGGAGTGAAGGTACCCAATTATGTTTGCATGTCTTGTTGCAATTTGTTTGATGGCCAATGAACTTGAGTGAGGCCTGTAATTGGGAACCTAATGATCATGTGGATTCTTATTGTCCATGTTATCTCAAGCCATTTCACTTAGAAGCCTCATGTTTGAATGTTTTAAACCTTCTAATGCATTATGTAGGTTTCATCTCCTATTGTGTTCATGAAGTTGTGATTGAATTAATTGTGCATAATTAAAATGTGTTTGCTACTGAGCTTTATGGTATTTGTTCATATTATTCTCAAGCTCTTATGATCCTTGATTGATATTCAATTGTCAATTCAACATGGTGATAGAAAGGAGCAACATTCCTCTGGTTCTTTTGACCTAATTTGTGCATATGCTTGTTTCCTCTTGCCTATCATGTCTAATGTTTGATAATTGCCACCATGTTGTTCTCACTTTTTCACCTTATGGAATACTAACTTGGTTGTTGAATATGCGAGGTACTCTGAGAAAGTTGCCACTTTTGGCTTGAGGCTTTTGTGTTTCACTTTATTTGTGGAACACAATTTATTATATTGGCATTATTTTTGTGCTTGGCATGTTTGATGGTTTATGCAGGTTATACATACATATGATTGTGAATACCATACATTTCCCATGGGATTTGTTCATATATGATAAATTACTTACATCCTGATGGTATAATTTCTGACTCAATTTTTCTACTGATGCCAACTTGCTTGAAGTTTCTCTGGGTTTCTTTTATCCTTGCTTGATTGCTACAGATAGTTATCTATTTGGTATTGTACTGCTTCCTTTCTCCCATTTTCATTTTGCATAATTCTCTGACTGCATGATGGGACCTCTGTTGCTGATATATGTCAGGAGGCCCTCTGGTTTTTGTCTAATTGCATGTGTTGTGTTTGTTTTTGATCGATGAGTCACTCAATTTAGAAATTGAGATCACGACATCGCTCTCATTGCATGTTCCCTATAAGATGTTTATTGCTTTTCTTCTTTAATTGTTGATCGATGAGTCACTCAATTTAGAAATTGAGATCACGACTTCGCTCTCATTGTATGTTCCCTATAGGATAGTTTTTTGAGTTCCCTTTAACATGTAAATTAAGGTAGGATTTTCCCTTATCCTCAACCTTAGGATCAACCATTGTATGATAACACTAGGGATAGTGCTAGGCTAGTTTCCCTTAGTTGTTTTTTTTCTTTCTTTGCATTTTGCATCTTAAAACAAAAATTTGTTTCTTGGCAAATCATAAGACATTTCTAATGAATTCAAACCCTTCTTCAAAGTAAAAGATACAAACCAATGTTGCCTTGTCTGTGTTATCTTAGCCGATGTTTCTCCATCGCACATTTTTTCTGAAGCCGATGTTTCTCCATCGCACATGTTTGTTATCCTACATTGATTCTCAACATCATTGTTAGGTGTAATGTTTCGTCACCTGTTTTATTGATGTGTCGCCATCTTTGCCATGTCATCTCTTAGCCGATGTTTCGCCATCGCACATTTTTTCTGAAGCCGATGTTTCGCCATCGCACATGTTTGTTATCCTACATTGATTCTCAATATCATTGTTAGGTGTAAAGTTTCGTCACCTGTTTTATTGATGTTTCGCCATCTTTGCCATGTTATATCTTAGTCGATGTTTCGCTATCACACATTTGTTTGAAGCCGATGTTTCGCCATCACATCTGTTTGTTATCCTGCTTTGGTTCTCAATATAATTGATAAGTGTGATGTTTTGTCATCCGTTTTATCATTTGATGTTTCGCCATCTTTGACATGTTACTTTGTTATTATTTAATCGATGTTTGATTGCCTCATTTGTTTGTTGTTTCATTCGATGTTTTGCCATCTTGACTATCTTTATTTGTCTTAATTAAAAAACACAAACCAACCAAAACACATAAGCCGAACTACGACTGTTCTGATTCCTTAAAAGGGATACATAGGCATTCGGGTAGGGCCCAATCGAGCACGACTTTTATTTTCCCTACATTATTTTCTTTTTCCTTTTGCATGCATTCCCTTTTTCAGTTTTAAGCCATAGATATAGGACTTTACCACACCCATTAGATTAGATAACAAGAGTGGATACCGTAGAGTACTACGGGCGTGTGGGGTGCTAATACCTTCCCCTTGCATAACAGACTCCCTTACCCGATCTCTTGGTCGAAAGACCATGATTTCTCCCTTTTCAGGTTTTCCCGATGTTTACCTTTCCCTCTCCGCGGGATAAAAGACGTTCGGTGGCGACTTCATTGATGTTTCATTAACATCCAGATGACAGGTTCTGGCCATGTAGTTTCAATGCTGAGCCCATTCCTGCGCCTGATTCTGTGCAGCCACATTTGGAGAATGTACCATGGTCTTTCCTTGGTTTGAGCATTGGATTTGTGTTGGTAGCGATCCAGTGGCTGGATGTTGAGACCACATGGTAGGCGCTTGGAACGTGTATACATGGAATCTTCAAATGAACGTTAAGAAAATAAAGAAACGCAGGGACCTGGGATCGAACCCAGGTCCTCTCCACTATCCAACGCGCGCTTCACCACTGGGCTATATTGTTCAGTTGTCAACATAAAGACTAAATTATAATATACAAAACAAGGTGAATAAACTGAAAAATGCGCATAATTCAAACAAGCCAATGGTGTTGTGCCAAATCATCTTCTTCTTCTCCTGTCCATCGTCTTAGGTATCAGACTTATACCTACAGATGTTTTCCATAGCTATAAACCTGCAAGCTTCAAAAATCCACAAATCGCATGATAAATTAAAGGTGAGTACATGGATCAATTCATCTTGATCCCACGAGCATCATGGTATCCTTTTCTTGTCCTAATTTCACTTGTACAGAGAAGCCCCAAAACGACTTCTTACACCCTAGCCATGGCAATCATCAATATATGCATCAAAACGTCAATTAAATCAGTCAAGCATGTTGCAAATATGTCAATAATCATAAATACATCATTAGAATATGTTTATGATGCAAGAATTGTTGTAATCAATTTTGAAACAAAGGGCAAACCGTGTGAAGGCTATGGGGCGATTCTGGACTTGGGAATGCTTGCAATTGATCGTGTTAGCTTCAGGAGATATCCAGAAAGCGATTAGAAGCTTTGAATGGCCTTGAATCATCCCCTAGGTTAGAAATCAGATCCACACTTTTTGTCTAATTTTTGAGTTTTCTTCCTCAGCTCTTACGACTGCAACCCCTGTTCTTTTGGCTTGTGTATGTTCTATATATGCAATGTGATGAATTAGGGAAACAAAAACATATTGAATCTTTTCCAATCATGGAAATTGAATGTGATTTGTTTGCTATATGATATCTTTCCAAAACCATCCTAATCATGCTACTTTTGCCTCAATTTGCCTTGATTCGATTTGATCTGATTAGGCCAGCTTAATTAGATTTGATTCTAACAAAAATCAGATCAAAAAAATCAATATTTTATACTTTTTGTCATTTATTTGATTTAATTTGAATTTTCAATAATAAAAATCAAAATAAAATAAATAGAGCAAATAATATATGGATGCTGACTTTTGGTAATTTTCAAAAAATGGCCAATTTTGACAATGCATATCTCTTCCAATTTTAACCCTAGATAGGTGTTCTTTGACTTTTTAGAAAGCTTAGGATGTCCCCTAAACAAACCTTTTGGTTTCACATCAATTGGGTCTTCCATGTTCATGTAAGAATCTTTGACCCAAAAGGTGTTTTTGTTGACTTTTCAAAATGACCTATAATGTAGAAATTCATATCTTTCCATGAGTGCATTTTTTGAACTTAAGGGCTGAATATGAGTTGTAGGAAATTGGATTCTCTTCAAAATGAGCCTTGTATGAGAAATTTCTGATAAAGTATGAGAAAGTTATGCTTAGTCAAAGTTTGGTTGACTTTTCCTAAGAAACCCTAATTTAGCAACTTTTGAGTTTTGATGAATTAGGAGAATTACTTGAGGAATCATGATCAACCCTTGATAAAATGATGGATATCACTTCAAAATGTTGATGTTGACCTAAAATCTTGAAGTTTGACTGTATGTGGTTCACAGTTGAGTTTTGACCTAATACAGTTGATTTTCAAGCATTTGAGCAGTTGACTGAGCAAACTTCTTGTGCAAGGGATGAAACTTGGCATAGATGATCTTGAGAACATATTATGACCATGGAAAATATTTGAGGCCTTTTGCGCTCACCCATCTTGATTAAAAGGAAAACCCTAGTTGGAGGTTCCTTGCTTTAGGAGAGGGTTTGTCTGGTCAACTCTTGGGTATCCTTGAGCAAGTTAAGGATCTCCATGAACATATGATGAGTAAAATGGGAGGGAAAATATTGGGGTACAAAAGTGGTCATTCAGTTCCATCTCTTCTTCTTCTACTGGTAAGTTTGCGATCCTCCATTGTTGTTTGTCTTCGTATTTTTGCTTTTTTACTTTCTAGAGATGCATGCGGTTAAGATTTAGGGTTCCGTTAGGAGGGAAGTCGTTTGAGATTCTTGATAGTGGATAGAGTTTCTACGGGGTAGGATTGTCAGAACCGCCATGGGGTCTCCTCGGGGATTCCGTCGTGCATTGTAGGTGGCTCATTAGGGCTTAGGGTTTTTTCTGCAATCTACGCCCGTTAGAGTGCCTCAGTGAGGGTTCTGGTTAGGGATATGATCCTTGTTTCCCAGTGCCCTTTTGCTTGTTTAGTGGTGGAAGGGTAGTTCTGACATTGATGTCGAGCTTATCTTTTTTCTCTGCTTTTCAGGTGCCATGTCTGATGATGCTCAGGTTGTTATTTTGAGTGAATCCACACAGTCTTCCGGGAGTTCTTCGAGCAAGGCAAGCAGTTCGTCGAGTATCTTAAAAGTGTCCAGGGATATGCATAACCATATGGGACGACATATGGGGGAGCCTGATATGGGGGAGACCTCTGCGGTTCATAACAACTTGTTCCCCCTAGAGACGAGGAGGACCCTCGGGATTGGGTCGCGAAGGACATCTGGGAGTGGAGGTCGTATTTTTATGAGCACATGGTGGATGTCTTCACTGATGTGTTCACTCACGAGGAGGGGGCCCCAGAGGAGTGGTCGTTATATATCCCCGGGAAGGAGAGCAGGATCTGCTCGAAGTATGACAGAAGGCAGATCCTGATGTACGACATTATCTTTCGAGAGATGGGTCTTCACCTCCCCTTCTCCGACTTCGAGGTGGCCATTTTCCAGCATTTGCGTGTGGCTCCTTCCCAATTGCATCCGAACAGTATCGCATTCGTGCGAGCATTCTAGATAGTCTGCGACCATTTAAAGATATGGGCCACAATCCCATTATTTTTCTATTGCTTTCATATTCAGAGGATTAAGACCGACAGAAAGAGAGGATGAGTCTCCCTCAAGCAAGGCAATGGGAAGTTATTCAAGGCCTATTTGGAGTCTGTCCGCCATTTTAAGGATAAGTATATCTTGGTGCATCCCTCGTCGACCTGGGCGATGTTGAACAATTTTAGGACCACACCATCGCTTAACAAGGACGAGACTCCTCACCTAAACGAGTTGGGGGAGCCTACTGTGATGCTGATTTGCAAGTTCTCGTTTCAATGGACCAGCAAGCATTTCAAGCGAGAATTGAGCTCCTATGTTTGGAGAGAGGGGGAGCTCAGGGATGAGGATCTGGAGAGTTTTTCCACTCTGACTGCGTTCGTGGCTCAAATCCCTCCGGTCCAACGAGTTGGTCGGGGGGTAGGCCAGTGCTGGATAGGAACAAAGAGCCTGTGTACGAGCCATGCCTTATAAACGTCAATGAGCTCCTCGGAAGGAAGGATCCCATTATATATTTGGGTATATATATATATATATATATATATATATATATATATATATATATATATATATATATATATATATATATATATATATATATATATATATATATATATATATATATATATATATATATATATATATATATATATATATATATATATATATATATATATATATATATATATATATATATATATATATATATATATATATATATGTGTGTGTGTGTGTGTGTGTGTGTGTATGTGTGTGTGTGTGTGTGTGTTTTAATACCAGTATGTGATTATTGCTTGTTTGACTCCTTATTTTACTGACTATTCTCTTTTCTCGTTTGTTTTGCAGAAAGCATTAATCCTGCCCAAGAGAATTTGGCCAACACACTTGCTTCTCGGGCGAGAAGGGCTATGAAGGATGCATAGGCTGGCACGGGGCCAACTCCTGCCTCGGGGTCGGGTGGCTCGTCCTCAGCTCATGTCATAGTCGCTCTGTCTCCCGATGTCGTTTCCTCAAAGGCGAAGAGACCACAGACTGACGGGAGCATCGACTTGACCAGAGAAATGGGGAAAGGGATGTATGAATTGCCTCCTTGTTGGCTGGAAAGGTCTTTTTTCGAGGGTGCATCTCTTCGCCTTCCTTGGGCCGAATCTCTCCTTCTCGAGGGGATGGCCTGTCCGGAGAAGAGGGCGACGCTTGCCCAAGATGCGGGCGGTTTAATGCGGATCCTGGAGATGGCAGTTGCATATACCAAGGGGAATTCATCTCAGGAAGTAGAAATGAAGAACCCGCGGGTCAAGCTGGCAGCGAGCGAGAAGGCCTTGGTCGAGAAGGACAAAACCCTAAAGGTTTCCAAGGCAGAATCAGGGAAGCTCTATGAGGAGCGCAAGGCTCTTTTGCTTGAGAGAGATAGTCTCGAGGGAAAGGTAGCGGCTTTAACTGCTGAGATTGCGCCTGCTGAAGACGAGCCAGAGGATATTAGAGATCTGAAGACACGGGCTGAGCTAGTTGCTCATTTCCAATTGGCCGTGGATGATGCTCAGGCTTTTCTGAGGGGAGCTTCGGGAACATAATGAATCAGATGCATGTGTTGAATTCTGGTGTCGAGCTTAATACCTCGGGAATGGGGGCCAATTACTATGTGGCCGAGGGCCAGATTTTGGTTCCCGATTACCTAAGGGATATCATTGCTCAACCGACTGGGGGTCCTGCCCAGCTATCGCCCATTGCCGAAGGGGAATTGGAAGGATGACTATGTTTATTTCAGCCTGCGTGCCACTTTTGTTGTATTTGTTTCTTGGGCAATTTCCTGTTTATGTAATATCCGTATAATTTCGGCCCAAGTGGTAGTTTTATTTACATCCTGGCCATTGGCCGTTTGTTTTGATTATTAACTTGTATTATTTGCGTGTTTATTGACAAACTAGCCTATTTAGGAAATTTTATATTTTGCTAAGAGTTTTATGGCGGGGATGTGCTCGTTTTATATAGTTTTTTGGTATGGAGAAACCGATCAAACGGCCAGGCTGAATACTGGGCGAAGGCCATAACTCAGGCCTCGTTTCGAGGGACCCGGGTTCGGAGGCGTGAACTTCCCGTCGCGAGTTGGGCGTTCTACCATCGTGGCACAAAGACTATAGAGCTCGGTAGAGTTATCCACGTCAGGCTGAGGGTACGCTCGTCAACAAAGAGGAGCCTTGCCCGTTCCAAATACTTTGGGTGCTATGCTCGTTCCTAGGCATGCACGCATGGTCCGACCTGGATGAGTTTGTCTTGTCCACCAATACACCGACTGCTCAGTATTTTTAACTATAATATTGTTTTAGATTTTCAGTGTTCCATGATCGAACTAGCTTTTCCCATTGTAGGTTTTCCAAGTAATACGCTCCAGTCCATGTTTTCGCGTAGACGCGATAAGGACCTTCCCAGTTCGCTGTGAGCTTGCCCTTGCGAGATTATTTGTGATTTCTCTTCAAGACAAGGCTGTTGACCTCAAACTTTCATTGTATGACCTTGGCGTCGTAGCGCATGGCTATTTTTTGTTTGAGCGAGGCCTTTCGTAGGGCCGCTCCTGTTCTGATTTCTTCCATCAGATCCAGTTCTTCCCGGAGGGTGACGTCATTCATCTCCTCATCGTGAGGTGCCTCAGCTCGCCTGGAAGGCTCCTCGAATTCCACGGGGATGACGACCTCCGTCCCGTATGCTAGTCGGAATGGAGTTTCCTCGGTAGATGAGTGTGCGGTCGTTCGTTACACCCAAAGTACACTGTGTAACTCTTCAACCCATCATTTCTTGGTTTCTTCCAACCTTCGCTTCAGGCCTCTGAGTATTACTCTGTTTGCAGACTCGACTTGACCGTTTATCTGGGGAAGCTCGACAGAGGCGAAGTGTTGGGTTGTGCCGAGTTTGGCGAAAAATTCTTGAAAGGTGCAGTCTGTGAGCTGGGTCCCGTTGTCGATGACTATCGCTTGTGGGATACCAAAACGAGTAAGGATATTTCTTTTGTATAAGCGAAGGACATTTTGGGCGGTGATCTTGGCCAAAGTTTCGGCTTCTATCCACTTGGTGAAGTAGTCGACCGTTACAATTAGGTATTTGTTTTGATTGGTTCCTACCACGAACGGGCCGAGGAGGTCTAGTCCCCACCAGGCGAAGTGTCATGGAGAGGAGAGGGATTTAAGCTTGTTAGGAGGAGCTAGATGCATGTCTCTGTTTCGTTGGCATTTATCGCATCTCTTTACGTGCTCCTTTACATCATGTTGCATGGTGGGCCAGTAGTATCCCGCCCACAAGGCTTTCCTCGCGAGGGATCTCCAGCCTAGATGCTGACCGCTGATGCCTTCGTGGATTTTGAGCAATACGCGTTCTGCTCCACTTCGATCAACACACTTGAGGATTGGAATGGAAAATCCTCTTCTGTAAAGTTTTCCTTCGACAAGGACATAGGAGCAAGCCCTCCACCTGACAATGAATGCTTCTTTTGGGTCGCCGGGGAGTTTGCCCTTAGTGAGGTAGTCGTGTACGGGGGTCATCCAACAATCGCTGTACTTGATGGTGAATACTTCTATGGTGGAAGATGGCTTATGGGTTCTTGGTCGAGGTAGTATCTCACGTATCACATATTTATTTCCTCCCTTTCTCTTTGTGCTTGCCAATTTGGATAAGACGTCTGCGCGGGCATTGTACTCGCGGGGAACATGTTGTATGTCCAATGATTTGAACTTCCTTTTCACCTCCTAGACCAGGGCCAAATATTCGACGAGTTGGTCGTTTTTGACCTGATATCCACCTCGGACCTGAGAGGCAACCAACTGAGAGTCAGTGAAGATATTTACTTCCTCGGCTCCCAGATCTCTGGCCAGTCGTAAGCCCGCGAGGAATGCCTCGTATTCGGCCTTATTGTTGGAGGTCAGAAAGGATAGGGCGAGGGAGACTTCGACTATATTCCCATCTTCATTTTCTAGTATGACGCATGCACCGATTCCAGTCGAACTAGAGGTGCAATCGACGAAGATCGTCCAACGACGCGACCCGTCGGGGCTCGCGGGCGAGGTCATTTTAGCCATGAAGTCGGCCAAGGCCTGAGCCTTAAGGGATTTCCTTCTCTCATATTAGATATCGAATTCAAATAGTTCCAGGGACCATTTCAACATTTTGCCGGCCATGTCTGGTCTTTCGAGCAGTTGTTTTATTGGTTGATCAGTCCGGACCATTATGGTGTGGACCAGGAAGTAGTGTCTTAGTCTCCTCGCTGCATTAACAAGGGCCATAGCTTATTTTTTGATTTGTTGATATCTCTCTTTCGGGCCATGCAGAGCCTTGCTCATGAATTAAATTGGCCTTTGTCCTTCTGGGGTTTCCCTTATCAGCGCCATGCTTATTGCCTCGGAGGCGACAACTAGATAAAGGTAGAGGACTCCGTCTTTCTCGGGCCGAGACATGACCGACGACTGTGAGAGTGCTCTTTTCAAATGGGCGAGGGCTTGACCGTATTCGAGCGTCCACTCGAAGGTGGATTCCTTGCGTAGTAGCTTGAACAAGGGAAGCGCATGCTGGGAGGACTTTACCACGAATCAAGAAAGTGAGGTGAGCATGTCGTTTAAGATCTGGATGGATTTCTTTGAGGTGGGCATCAGAAATTCGAAAAATGCCTGACATTTATCGCAGTTTTCCTTGATGCCTTGTCCCTTTAAATAGAAACTGAGGAATTTTCCTGCCCGTGTGCCGAAGGTGCATTTTTCTGGGTTGAATCGCATCCGGAATTTTCGAGCTTGCTCGAATACTTTTTTCAAGTGGGTGGCATGGTCGAGCTCTTCGGTGGACTTGACGATCATGTCGTCCATATAGACTTCGAGCATGTCGCCTATCTCATTTCGAAAGACGTTATTCATCATGCGCTGGTGAAACAACCAGCTGAAAATCATTAAACAATGAAGTTGCCACCGAACATCTTTTATCCCATATGAAGGGAAAGGTAAACATCGAGAAAATATGAGAAGGAAAAGTCATGGTCTTGCGACCGAGAGATAGGGTAAGGGAGTCTGTTACGCGAGGGGAAGGTATTAACACCCCACACGCCAATAGTACTCTACGGTATCCACTCTTGTTATCTATCTTATGGGTGTGTTTAATCTATGCTTACTGTTTACTACTGAGGAAGAATGCATGCAAAAGGAAGGAGAAAAGAATGTAGGGAAAATAAAGTTGTACTCACTTAGGCCCTACCCCAATTCCTACATATCCTTTTTGAAGAATCAGAGCTACTGTAGTTCGGCTCACATGTTTTTGTTTGTTTTGTGTTTTTTGTGGAGACTTACGCGTTGGCACATAAGTAAATTAATCACATCCTTACCTGAAAAATATTTTAGAGAAAAGGTGCTTGAGCGCATAAAAAGGTTTGAATTGGTTTGTGTTTTTGTTACCTTGAAAAAAGGTTCAAGTGTTATTAGCATGTTTTTGATTTGCTAAGAAAAAGTTTTAGTTTTAGATGCATATGAAAAAGGGGAAGAAAAGAGTCTAAGGGAGACTAACCTATTTCTAACCTAATGTTATCATACAATGGTGGTCCTAAGATTTGGATTAACAAAAGGGAAACGTCTACCTAATTTTAGCATGCTTGGCTTACAACCTAAGGTCTAACTTGCATCCGAAGGGAGAAAGCACGTCCTAAGGGAACATGGTATGTACAAGGATAAAGCAAACAAGCTAATAAGCTCAAGGGAGCACACCTAGAGAGATCCTATCTAAGTTAGCATGCCAAAGAAAGTCTAACAAAACTATCCTATAAGGAACATTCAATAAGAGCGAAGTCGTGATCTCAATTCCTAAATTGAGTGACTCATCGAACAACAACCAAAGAAACAAACACAAGCACAACACATATAGCAAATGAAGTGCAAAATTCCTACTACAGGTCTTTAAACAGCAACTTCAAGCGCACGTTCTTTATTTCCTACTTCTCATGGTATCTAGAAAGCAATGAAGTGCGAAATGAGATAAATAAGAGAAAATACCAAACGGGTATCAATCCATAACGAAGCGTATCAAAACAAAGAAACCCGACGATCTTCGTGAAAAGCTTCACCAATCAAAGAAAATAGTCAGAAATCGAATGCTCGGAATAAGTACCGAAGCATCATCGATGTGAAAATAAATCACAATTGAAATCTCAAGCGCATCCGCATATCGCATAATAGACCTGCGTAAGACTCAAATCTCAACGAGTAAATGTGAATTACCAATCTCAAATATAATCAGATAATTGGAATTTAATCCCTAAAATCACATAAAAAACTAACAAATTTTTATATTTGACTTTATTATTTTTATCATGTAAAAGAAAGAATCTCAAGCAAATCTAAACAATTCACAAAATTATTTAAAAGAAAATACTAAAAGAATAAACTCAGGGGTGCAATCTGTAAGCAAGAGGTATGCTGAAGTAATCTGGTGCTAGGCCCAGGGTCAGGATAAGCCAAATGCTGCTATTGTGTTAATTCTCATGTTTCTTCAAAAAACAAATGGCGATGGGCCTCCCTGAAGTGAGCTCGGTCCACCTAAGTCCAATAGCAAACATCATAATCTTTTATTATTTTCCAATTAAAACAAAAAAAACTAAAATGAGAAGTTAATGAGACAAAACCAAAAATGCATCGTTTAGAAAGGGTTTTAGGGTTGAAACTTTGTGACCCTTGACATTTTTCATGGAATCAGTGATTAACTCACTTCTTCGATAATATGCGGCGGTCATGAATCGCCTTAATCATCTATCACCTCCACCATTTCTAACGTTCGTCCACCTCATCACGAACACAAACCCCGCCTTTCTTTGCCTTCTGAGTGACAAATTCAAGCCACTGGGATGCTTTTGATTAACTCCACTGGGGATGCACTTGATTAACTCCACCGGGGATGCACTTGATTAACTCCACTGGGTATGCACTTGATTAACTCCACTGGGAATGCACTTGCACGTGCCGAGTCAAACGGTGACTCTGAACTTTCTGAATTCACTTGGGGAATCAGGTTTGAAATTGTCTGTAGTAGATGAAGGCAGCTTCTTGCGCTGGCTAGGTCAGGGTGACCGTTATGACGCTTTTAGCTTGATTTGTCTAGTACAACATAATTGGCTTGAGTAACTTTGCAAGTACGAATGAGGAATGCCCCTGTCTGTGGGATTTCTGAAAGAATCTATGTTGAATAGAAGACCATAATATTCGTGCCACAATACAATATGAGGTGGCCTTCCCCAATGTCTTGAGTCATGAAATAAACTGCTCTTGGTTACAGCTTTCATGGAGAGATTTATCGAATCTCGATGTAACTGCCCCAGGTTAAATGGATTCTGAATATATTTATCGATGTGATATCCCTTGATCGACGACAACTTGAAAAGATTTATCAACGTGATAGCCTCTGATTGATATCTTTAAGGGAATGCCCCAGATTTTTCCTAAACTCGGAGAGATTGACTCTCGACTTGATTTCTCCAAATTGGTGGAATCTGCTACCTTCATCCCTAAAGGGTACTTAGACTGTGAAGCACCAAGATGCTTTCTCTTAATGGAATCACTAGTTAAATTGCCCCTAGATAAGTCATATCTCTTGTGACAACCGACTCTTGCTTCAACAGAGTATTCAAGCCTCTCTTCTCTGACAAGATTGAGCTCTTTACCGATTGTTCATTGTGTAAACTTACTTGATGTCAATCAGTTGCTTTGTATGCAGAATAATGTTTATTATGAGAATGATAATTCTAATGCAATATGTACGTAAGTCTTGAAGTTTGAAAAACTTTGAATGAAATCATGTCACAACTCTGTTGTGAACTAGTCACTAGCTAGAGAGCAACATTTGCAATTTATTTTTTATGAAAGATAATGCAAGCATACGATGCCAACACAGATATTTAAACATACCTCTTAGAGTCAGTTAAACGCTATCTCGTTGTAGAACACTTTCGAATTGACCCATGCTTAAAATAGGACTTTGAAAGGGTTGTAACGTGGCCTGGTTCACGGTTTTTAGAAAAAAGGATTTAAGGCTCAAATTTATTTGGTGCCCACCCATTCTCCATGATGTTCTCCATTCCTACATTCAGTTAACCCGACACAAGCATTCATCTCTCAAGAAGAGTTTGTGATGATTGAGGAACCAGTGAGGCCTCTTGGACACAACAGTCACTAACTTCTGATTTTGGTGTCTGATCACATGACCTTGTTCTTTCAATGAGGATTTTTATCGGTAATCCTTTTCTTTCCTTTTTTAGACTTTTCAATTTCTTTCTTGCTTTCCCTAATTTTTGCCTGGACAAATTCTTTTGAATTTCGATTTGGAAGTTCAGCAGGATACCCCAACTTTTGCCTAAATGACTTGTTTTCAAGTTTCGACTGAGCGGGGCTTTTTGTTTCTTTCTTATTTGTATTTTCCATTATGAACAAGTCGTTGATCTTCAAATTATCTTTGATTTGTTGGAAATGACCATGATTTTCTGAGTCTTTGATAGATGAGGGATAGCCATTATTGTATCGTCATCTGTTGACCTCCTGATGTGCGAAAGATACCCACTGGGATATCGCTAATAGATGCACGTTGCTGATAGATGAGGGTTAAACATTATGGTTTTAACTTTCCTTAACCTTTTAATGGATAACCATTATTGTATCCTTGGATGCACACTCTTGATGAGTTCTGAACGCTTGATCAAATTAACTGAACACTACCCGCCCCGGGGTTAAAATGAGGGTTTTTTTCTGAATAGAAAAGAAACTCCTACTTCGAAGGCTCAGAGGGGTTAACGAGGGTCTATCTCCCTTATGTATCCAGTGTTTAGGGATAGAAACAAGGCCTGTACATCATCAGCATGGTCTTACTCAAAAGCATTGCAACCAGAGATTTTTTGCATTTTTAGATTATCGTCATCCTCCTTCCAATCTTTACCTAAGCATAAGACTTGGAGACTTGGCATCAATATGCAGGAAAAACATTTAAATAATGATAACAAATGAATGAATAAAAACGAAAAGAACACTTCAAGACAAGCATACTTGTTGCATTAAGATTTTCATTCAAAAATAGACAAATTTCTATATACAAGAAATGTTTAAACAAACAATCAAGAATGTAAATGAAAATGCAATAAAGAAACCAATTATTGCCATCGTTGATGAGACTTGACTCAGTATGGGCTTCTTCATTCTGACGACTTTCTGGAGTCTTGATGCTTGAGTGGGAGAGATAATTCCCCTTTTGATCTGATGTGAACACAACGGCCTTTGGATTGATCTCGTCTCAGACCTTGTCTCTGGATGACATACTATCTTTAATCGAATAGCCAGGTGCCCCAGAACAATATGCATAGAAGATTCTTTCAGGAGTAATAATGAATGTTTTACCAAACGAATTGGTATAAACTTCATCACCAAGTATATTATGCCACAAAGAAATAATATAGTTTGTTTTCTATCAGAACAACAGAAACATACACCTGGTGAGAAAGAGTCCGACAATTGGCCAAATAGGAATTAGAATTTTGGAAGAGACGCCAGACAGGTGCTGGGATTTATACTTCAACCCCTTTACAGTTTTCAATATCAAAACGGGTGCCCCAGAATTGGGGATACCTCTAGCATGTGCATCACAATCAGGAGAGGTGTTTGTAGGAGGAGGACCTCAAAGATTAGAGCATTATCAATTGAACTTCCACCAGGCGAGGAAATAACTGGGTGTAATGCCCTGGGATTGCATCAACATGCATTGTCTTTGCTTAAAAGCTTTTTTCTTCATGAGTTCACTAGGGAAACAAAGACTGGCTGCAGTCGAACAAATCAGGGAACACAAAGCTGTGGAGAGTGCCTCTGATTGAATAGTCGGATGCCATGGTGTCGTAACCACATATGACGTTGGTCAACAAGAAAAAAACATTGATATACGATCCCATATTAAATGTAAAACATCTGCTAATAAGATGCTCCAAGAACTCAAGATTGTGTAGCACTCCATGGTTGAAATCAATCCCCAAAAGATGAGTAGAAGAGAGAACCTCTGTTGCGGTAGTAGGTGCAAGATTGTTGACATCGTCATTAGAACTTTCAAGACCTGGCTCATCTGAGTCTTCGATTGATTATCTTCCTTCTTGAAGGATTCCCGACCTCGGGCCAAAGTTTGCATGCATACCATAACTAACCCCATCGGGATTTTTGTAACGGTCAATCCCCCATAGAGTCATCCCATACTAATTTTTGAACATGTGACAACAAGAAATTAAGTCTGAACTTATGAAGAGAGCACCAAGTCTGAATAAGAATCCCCAATCTTCGGGTACCTGTTATGAATGCATGAATATGCATGGGGTGCATGAATGGATGCCATGCCATGTTTTGTCATTTCTAAGGAATTTACATGCTTTAATTTTGATTTCACGCAAGTAAGGGATGGAAAAGTTCAACACAAAGCTTACAAATATGATTCCCTAGAAATAACGGAACATGTATGTTAAGCATGTGGTAACCATGTTATGTAGGCAAATACATGAGATCAAATGGGATCAAGGTTCCATCATTTCCGAATATGATTGCTGCACTGCTTCTGAACCATATGAATATTACCAGATCAAAGGTCTGGCATAACTTCCGCACATACAAGAACCAAGTACCCTGTAGATTGTCAACTGAAGGCTTCTGGGACACCGAATATTGCGGAGCCTTTTCTGAACATGTTGGGAATACCAAGATCGAAGGCCCAAATGAACCTCCAAACAAACAAGTCAGGAACTCATAAAATGAATCTGAGAACCATATGGTCACCAACAAAATATAGCATTTGAATAAGTCACCAACAAAAATCCAGAACATAACCATTAGAACCAATAGTCACTGTCTGATCATAGTCACCATCTGAATATGAGTAACCATATGAACATAGTCACCATTTGTACATGTGATAATGATTCACTCCCCACTCATGGGTGAAGACTAGATCAGGGTAAGGCCAAAGGTCTAATCAGAGTCAAAGAGTTCGTCTATTAGTATCATCATACAATGACACCCATCCGAATCTCCTTTGAAATCATGGGTCTCATGGTCAGTTCTACAAGACATATGCCTCGTAGTTGGCATGGCCACTCTATTCCTAGATCCTATGGAATTCACTCATAGCCTGGGTACGGGGCCTTTTACCTCTTATAACACCCACCTAATTAAGAAGCAGATCCAGTACAACAGTAGTATATGGAAAACACTAAAATGCAATGCATACATATGCTCAGGTGATCATGTATGAATGAATAAACTGAAAACATAAAAATAAACACTTAAAGAAAGGAAACAAGAGCTAGAAGCGACTCCTGGATGGACCAGCATTTGGTCTACCTATCCCCAGTGAAGTCGCCAACTAAAACAACCGGCTGAAAATCATCAAACAATGAAGTCGCCACCGAACGTCTTTTATCCCATATGAAGGGAAAGGTAAAAATCGAGAAAACCTGAGAAGGGAGAAGTCACGGTCTTGCAACCGAGAGATCGAGTAAGGGAGTCTGTTACGCGAGGGGAAGGTATTAGAACCCCACACTCCTGTAGTACTCTACGGTATCCACTCTTGTTATCTATCTTATGGGTGTGTTTAATCTATGCTTACTGTTTACTACTGAGGAAGAATGCATGCAAAAGGAAGGAGAAAACAATGTAGGTAAAATAAAGTTATACTCGCTTGGGCCCTACCCCAATGCCTACATATCCTTTTTGAGGAATCAGAGCTACCGTAGTTCGGTTCACATGTTTTTGTTTGTTTTGTGTTTTTTGTGGATGATGTTAATTCCGCCTTCTGCCGCAGCTCGACCTTTAGAGACTTATGCGTTGGCACAAAAGTAAATTAATTATGTCCTTACTTGAAAAATGTTTTAGAGAAAAGGTGCTTGAGAGCACAAAAAGGTTTGAATTGGTTTGTGTTTTTGTTACCTTGAAAAAGAATTCAAGTGTTATTAGCATGTTTTTGATTTGCTAAGAAAATGTTTTAGTTTTAGATGCATATGCAAAAGGGGAAGAAAAGAGTCTAAGAGAGACTAACCTATTTCTAACCTAATTTTATCATACAATGGTGGTCCTAATATTTGGATTAACAAAAGAGAAACGTCTACCTAATGTTAGCATGCATGGCTTACAATCTAAGGTCTAACTTGCGTCCGAAGGGAGCAAGCACGTCCTAAGGGAATATGGTATGTAAAAGGATAAAGCAAACAAGATAATAAGCTCAAGAGAGCACACCTAGAGAGATCCTATCTAAGTTAGTATGCCAAAGAAAGTCTAACAAAACTATCCTATAGGGAACATGCAATGGGAGCGAAGTCGTGATCTAAATTTCTAAATTGAGTGACTCATCGATCAACAAGAAATAAAGGAAAGCGATAAAATACTATAGGGAGCATTCACTGAGAGCGAAGTCGTGATCTCAATTCCTAAATTGAGTGACTCATCGATCAACAACCAAAGAAATAAACACAAGTATAACACATATAGAAAATGAAGTGCGGAATGCCTGCTATAAGTCTTTAAACAACGACTTCAAGCGCACACTCTTTATTTCCTACTTCTCATGGTATCTAGAAAGCAATGAAGTATAAAATGAGATAAACAAGAGAAAATACCAAACATATGTCAATCCATAACGAAGCATATCAAAACAAAGAAACCCGACGATCTTCACGAAAAGCTTTACCAATCAAAGAAAAGAGTCAGGAATTGAATGATCGGAATAAGTACCGAAGCATCTTCGATGTGAAAAAAAATCACAACCAAAATCTCAAGCGCATCCGCATATTGTACAATAGTCCAGTGCAAGACTCAAATCTCAACGAGTAAAGATGAATTACTAATCTCAAATATAATCGGATAACCGGGATTTAATTCCTAAAATCACATAAAAAACTAACAAATTTTTATATTTGACTTTATTATTTTTATCACGTAAAATAAAGAAGCTCAAGAAAATCTAAATAATTCACAAAATTATTTAAAAGAAAATACTAAAAGAATAAACTCAGGGGTGCAATCTATAAGCAGGAGGTATGCTGAAGTAATCTGATGCTAGGCCCAGGGTCAGGATAAGCCCAATGCTTCTCTTGTGTTAATTCTCATGTTTCTTCAAAAAACAAATGGCCACGGGCCTCACTGAAGTGAGCTCGGTCCATCTAAGTCTAATAGCAAACATCATAATATTTTATTATTTTCCAATTAAAACAAAAAAAAACTAAAATGAGCAGTTAATGAGACAAAACCAAAAATGCATAGTTTGGAAAGGGTTTTAGGGTTGAAACTTTGTGACCCTTGACATTTTTCATGGAATCAGTGATTAACTCCCTTCTTTAACAATATGCGGCCTCCGTGAACCGCCTAAATCATCCACCACCTCCACCGTTTCTAACGTTCGGCCACCTCATCAAGAACACAAACCCTGTCTCTCTTTGCCTTCTGAGTGACAAATTCAAGCCAGAAACCTTAAGGGACTAAGCATTAGAACAAATCGAGAAAGGGGGAAACAAACCCTAAGTTCCAGAAACTTACTAATCAGCGCCATCGAGGGGCGATTCATGTGTGAGTCCATCCACAAATGTCATCATGGGATGCAACGCTAAAGATTCGAGCCTGAAGGGAGTATAGAAGAACTTGAGTGAAGAATTCGGAGTTCCGGCGAGGTGATGACGAACTCCAATAAACATCCTGAGGTAATGTTGTATCGCAAAATTTTCCCTCTCATTTGTCAAGTATTTGCTCACAAGATATTCTAGGACGTCAAGTTTGCAACACTGATACATCAATTTAGGCTTGAAATTGGCACAAGGGAAAAATGGTCAATTGCATACTAGAAAGTCAAACTTTGACTTTTTGGTCAACATTACAACCCAAAGATCAAATTTCATCAAGACATTAAAAAATATCAAGTTTGATCATTAAGAAGTCAAGAGAATCAAAAATCCAACTTTGCAAGACTTTGAGATTTTTCTAAGTATTCTCTATACTTGGTTAATTTCATTTGCTTCATGGCATTTTACTACAACTCCAATTAATTCAAGATGATGCAAGTAATTAAAGTTATTACAAAGTGACATTTTTGAAAAATTACATATTCTAAAACTATGTCTTGATTAAAACCTTGTCACAATATTTTTGCCTTTGACATAATGTGCACAAGACTAAATTTGTGACATGCTACAACTATGATGTGCAAAATTGAAGAAGATATGATGTATCACATGCTACAACTATGCTGCATACCAAGCATACATGCTGCCAATACAGTCCAAAACTTCTCTATACAGTCAGCTCAAGCCTGCACCATGACAACCCCAAAATTACACCAAAATGGCAAAAGAAAATTGTGTGCAGAAAGTGTCAAAGAAGTATGCCAAAACAATTCAAAATGGATTTTTTGTTTCCCCCCCTAAACCACAGTCAAGGGGTCTACAAAAAGAAGGCTGTCTCATAAGACAAGAGGTTGGATTTTGGAAGAGGGATAGAGAGAAAAAAATAGAGAGTTTTGTTGAGCAGAAAAACAATATTCTGTGCAACCTTGACTCGTTTTCAAAACAAAAAAACTGCTCTTGTTCAAAACAGAAATCCAACCCATTTCTCCACCATACAAACTCTTCCTCAAAGACTGTCCAAACATAACAAAAAACAGTCCTTATAGTGCTACTCACCCTCATCATCAAAAATACCAAAAATATTACAGTACATTCCAACTCAGTTCTAGCAGTCCAGAGCAGCTTCCTGAAGACTCACAAGGTTATCACATAATTTGAAAAAGCATTCAGATCTAAAACAACCAGTGCAGCCCAAAGGTAAGTCCTCTTGACTTGATATCTTGTCATTACATCATTAACAAGCTGTTGTTCTTTGAAGACAAGATGTAGTACCTTATTATCTTTTTGAACTAGTCATCTGCACTTTGTTTAGGCTTACTCAATCATTTGTTGTTCATGTTTATCCATCATATGCCATAAGATAACTTGTACATTTAGTAAAATAATGTTTAAGGCAGGAAAATGCAGCATGTATCGACACATATCCTCATGTGTCGACTCATCCTAGTGAAAAAATAGGATATGAGTCGACACATAACCCCCATGCATCGACTCATACTGATTTCAGGTTACAAAACAGAAGTGGGAAAAGACTATGAGTCGACACATACACATTTTGCATCGATGCAAAAAAGGTGTATGAGTCGATACATCCCATTATGTGTCGACTCATACTGAACAAATTTCACTAAACAGAAGCTGGAAAAGCCTATGAGTCGATACATACGCGTTTCACGTCGATGCAAGAAGGTGCATGAGTTGACACATCCCATTATGTGTCGACTCATACTGAGCAGATTTTGTTTTACAGGAGCAAGGAAAGGCTATGTGTCGATGCATAGCAGCATGGGTCGACACATAGCAGTTCAAAATGCAGTTTTCCTTTTATTTTACACTATTTTTACATTGTTTTCATTATCATTCGATATGGTTGTAATATTTCAATCTCCACTTCATCCCCATTGTAAATTTGTACCCCCATCCCCCTAAAGTGATGTAATAGCTTAGGATTTATTTTTCGCATGTTTACTTGCTTTCATATATTGCTAGTAATTAGGATGTATGGCAAGATAAAATCAGCAAATAGATAACCTTTCAAATACAAGACAAAATGCATGTAAACTAACATATTATTCACACATGCACCTCTAGGGTAATCTCATTTGTTGCCTATCGGAAACTAGTCATGTCCCTCTGTTGTACCCCCAAATTTTCCCTCTCATTTTATCAACATTTCTCATCACAAGACTCTTGGAACTCAAGATCAAGCTAGGGTTTGCTCTACTCAAGACACCTCCTTGCACTATTGACCTAAATTAGGGTTTGAGTTTGCACAAGGATGTTTTGATCTGCAATGCCCAAAGTGACTTTCGTACTCCATGTTGGACTCACAAGTTTGTCCATACCAAGTTTCAAACCTTGATTCAAATTTTTGCCTAGTCAATTGGACAGTTGACCTAGAAATCAGCTGTATTGGGGAAAAAGTCAACTGTGGCCAATTGACAGTGAAACCTCATGAATTTTGACCCACATAAACATAATGAACTCATATGAACCATTTGATCAAGTTTGGATCACAATTCCACAAGAAATTTCATCAGATCACCAAAAGGGCAAAATGGTCATTTTTAGGGTTTTGACTGCACAAGGGCAATTTTTGACTGTTTGACCTAGCCAATGGCAAATAAAGCTCAACCATGGACACAAGGACTCAATGACATTGACTTGACCCATTAAACAAGTTCAAAAGATCTCAAATGCATAGGATTGACAGATGAATTTTTCAGGCAACCTATCAAAATTTGATTGTATATTGAAAAGTCAAACTTAGACTTTTTGGTCAAAATCAAATGCCAAAATTCATTTTTCATCAAGACATGTAAAATTATGAAACTTGTTCATCAAGAAACCCAAAAATGCAAATTAGGGTTTAAAATGGAAAAATTTCATAACTTAGAAATTTTCTAAGTTATGAAATTTTCTTATTTTTTCCTAAATTTGTCCCATTTTTTCACCAAGATGCAAATGGATTCAAATAAAACTTGCAACATGAAAGTTGTATTACATCACAAAGTCTACAACTTTTATTCACAAAGTTTTCTCAAAAGAAGCTTAGATCTCAAGTTATGATTTTTGGAACAAGGGTACCTAAAACTTTTAACTTAGAGAAATTTTGCCCTAGTTTAGGCAGGATTTTGACCCATCTTCTTGGCCATTTTTCACATAGTTCCACTTGGAGTTTCAAGTTTCATTTCAAAGATGGGTTATAGTACATGTTGCAATCTTTCCAAATTGTCAAAGAACTCCTCAAACACCTTTGTGGTTAGGGATAATCGAATGCTTGAAGTTGGCAAAAACTCACTTTGATCCATGGCCAATACATGTTCATACAAGTTTCATTTTCAAACCAGCATGCTTTGTACTTGTTTTCAGGCCTCTAAACCAGTTTGTACTCCATAATTTAATGCAAATCCATTGAGCCAATGCATTGTCTTGGTCATTAGGGTATTGTACACTAGTTTAATCCTTAAATGGAAAAAGCAACATTGCCATTTTGCTTGAATTTTGCTTTATGTCAAAACAGCATCCTAGAGCCTTGAACCATATCTTTTGCTGCAAACCAAATCCACTAATTAGAGGGGCCAAGAGGGTTGTATGCAGGGTGATAAGATGGCCTGTACAAGTCTATAACCTCACTTCCACTTTCTTGCTTCAAAAACAAGAAAACTTGTCAAACACAAGGCATCTCACACATTTGATGAAACCAACTAAAACAAAGTTGTCAAACAAGTTTGATATACCCTAGCAAGCCAGAAACACGAGTCCTTGACCACTAAAACCTCCTTGTGCACGAAATCCCCATTTTCTTGCAAAACAGGGTCATTTCTGCATATTGCAAGCCACATTCAAATTCCCTCGTGTGTTTTGTCCAAAACTACTTCAAACACATTCCAATCAACCTACCTGAGCTATCCAGATCATTCACAAGTTGCTGTAACTCCATTAACACACATTGCCATTTTTGTTTGGAAGCTTTGTAGGTTGAGTTCTGTAGCACGATTCAGGCTACTTCAAAACAAACTAAGCATTGGGAAAGCTTCAGTGGACCTCAGGCAAGCTCAAAAGAACCTCAAGCACCCTTGGAAGTTGCTGCATTGTCCAACTCGAAGTCAACTGAAACAGGTATTTCATGAACTTCTATCTCTCTATTTAGGAATAGTTAGACTTAGGTTTGTGAATGAAAGATGTTGTATTCATAGCCCTGAAACCATACATGTGATTAGTTTTCATTTATATTAATCGTGCTAGGAGAATTTCATCCATGAACTCTCTGAAAAAACTAGGTTAGAAATTAGGGCCATAGAAATTCTATCTGGTCTTTGAGAGTTAACTTAAGTTTTTTATATGGTTAGATTCGTTGTTTGATGCTCTACAAGTTTCATGTTATGAGTTTTGTCAAAAAAGCACAGAATCAGGAGATAACAGTTTGTGTGCAAAACGCGCGTTTTTGTTTGAACAGAGGAAGAAGACGAAGTTGACTGGGCTGGGCCTGGTTATTTTTGCTTCTAACACTTACATTTTCAGTTCACACCCCCCTGGCCCATTTCCTTGCATATTTGTCCTTTTTGCATTTTTATTTTTATTCTGACTTTATTATTTTATGTCTAAATATAAGAGATGCCAAAAAATTATTTTTATATATTTTTTCCATTTATTTGGTATTTATTTTTATTTTTACTAGTATAAAAATGTTTATATATTTTTATGTCATTTTGTTTAAATTAAAAAATAATACAAATAATACTTTTATTTTCATTTATTATTTTTATATACACATTTGAAAATATTTTCTTGAAATATATACATTTTTTTAAAATAATTTATTTTATTTTTATACACTTAATA